>WTSP01025626.1:0-70905 GCA_025331215.1 Actenoides lindsayi | reverse complement strand
GGGAGGGGGGCCGCGGCTTGCGCGGGAGGCGTCCCGATGCCCTTCAGGGCCAGAGGCGGGTTCGCTCAGCGGCGGCGGGGCGGTGCCGCCTTTCAGCCGAGCTCCCGGACCGCCGTGCCCGGTTGCCGTCTCGGATCCCGCCGCCCTGGTGCCGGGGGAAAAGTGTCCCTCCGGGGAAGACCTCAGCCTCGTTGCATGAGTCCCGCCTGGGGCCGGGCCTTATTGGGTCGGTTTCGACCCCTTGCCCGGGCGCGAAGGGAGACGAGGGCCCTGAATTCCTGTCCTTCCTTTCAGCGCTGGCCTTCGGGTGCCTCCGCCGGCTGCACACGGTGTACCAGACGGCGGAGCTGCCAGAAACCCACCAGATGCTGCGTCAGACGTGCCGGGATTTCGCAGAAAAGGAGCTGATGCCTCTCGCAGCTCAGCTGGACAAGGAGCACCGCTTCCCGGCCGAGCAGGTGTGCGCTGCTCCCGCCGGGAGTGGGCAGTGGAGAGGCGGGTGGGCTCCTTCAGAGCCCCGCTTCCTCCTGCTGCTGCAGCAGGACCCCCTGGGTCTGAGGCAAAATGTACGCTAAGCTCTGCTTAGTAGAAAATTGAAATTCGGATCAACGTGTGGGAGAGTTCCTTGAATGTGGAGGTTGTAATGCACACAGGATGTTTTGAGCTCTTTACTCTCTGTACCTGGCTTTAGTATCATTGAATTTTCTGTTCTCTTGTTGACTGTCCTCTGGGCTGTAATACAACTGACTTATAAAATCAATGAAATACTGCACATAACCATAAAAATGGTTTATAGTGAGGAAGTGTTGATGAGCTGAGTGCATTTCAGATGTTGAAAGGGTCAGGAGAAGAGATACATGTTGGGGCATGCATCCCATGAGATTACGTCCTCTGGGGCTCTAAAGAAACTGAAATTCCAGTCAGACCTGAGATTCCTCTTGTGGAAAGCAGCACAGACACAGCAGTAACTCCTGTGCCCTGTTGAGCGAACAAACTTGCCTGTTTCAATGCAATGAAATAACTCCAGAAAAAAATATATACCGTTACATTAGCCAAAAGGCTCCCAGCAAGTACAGAGTGAGTTTTGTCACATGCCCTGCTTTCTGTTAAGGAGTAAGGAAGATAGGAAAGTCATACTCGAAGAAAATATTTTCTTGTCTACTTTGCTGTTGGTACCTGAGACACCTAGAGTGAGACAGTTGGTGCTCTGGAGAGCTGATAGTTAGGAAGTCAGAGGTCCAGCTGAGGAACTTGGGGTGGAATAGTTGAAATATAACTAATAAAGTTTCTGGGCAGCAAAGCCTGGCTTTAATGGGAATGAACAGTCACCTTCTTGCAAGCTGTTCCGTGGGTCGTTCATTCTGTAAAATTCTTTCCTTGTGCAGTCCTAGGCTGAAGCTCAGCAGACTCAAAGGTGAAGTTCTACTAATTTCTATCAGCGAGATTTTGCATTGCGAGCTTCCAGCTGACAGCAGACATGTGAGGGGAAAAGCTTTAGTGTGGCGCTGAGGAAATGCTAGTGGGGTTGTATTCACCCTATTTCACTGTAAAAAGGCTTCCTCCTTCCCAATACTGAAGAGAGCTGTTTAAATAAGCAAGAGCCTCATCTTAGGCAGCACTGACTGTGTACAGCTGCTGTTGAAGCCATTGAGACCTGGGGACATTCAACCAGTTTGTATGGTCAGATTCCCCTTTCACCAAGAGTTGTGTGCATCTTTTCCTCCATGTGTAGCCCTGCTATGATCTGTCTTTATCTCCATGTGTCTGTGTGTATTTGCTGGGACACTGGTGGTGCAGAGGATCTTAATGCTCCATTTCCTGCATGCAGGTGAAGAAGATGGGTGGCTTAGGGCTGCTGGCTATGGACGTGCCGGAGGAGTACAAAGGAGCAGGCCTCGACTACCTGGCCTATTCCATTGCTGTGGAGGAGATCAGCAGGGGCTGTGCATCCACAGGTGTCATTGTCAGTGTCAATAATGTAAGTGTGTGGGAGGGACAGGCGGGGAACCAAGGCTAGCAGCAGGGGTTTGTTGGAGAGGGGTGTACGGGAGAGATGGGGGGTCTGTTCCTGAGGTGGGTTCTGGTGCATTGGGAGAGCACATGGACATGGGGGAGTTACTGGAGTGCTTGTATGTTTGAGAGGCACTAACTCAGCTTTCAATTTTTAAAGTCTCTGTATTTAGGGCCAATACTCAAGTTTGGCTCAGAAGAACAGAAGCACAAGTGGATTGCTCCCTTCACCAGTGGAGAGAAAATCGGATGTTTTGCCCTAAGTGAACCAGGTGATGCATCTGTTACTGTTCCTGTTGTGATGAGCTTAGGGTAGCTTCTTTCCGTAGGTTTAGGATGGACTTTATGTCTGTGAAATTGTTACAGCCTGTCAAAATGTGGTTTACAACAATTCCACGTAAATGAAGTCTCAGCACCTAAGGTATTAACTGACTCCATGGTCTGCACTGGAAATGTTCAGCCTCTCTGTATGAGCAGAGCTCTGGCGATGGACACATCTTAGACACATGGGCCTTTCCCCTGTTTGGGTCCTGCGGGAGCTGTGAGGTGCTGTGAGCTGACAAGGGGTGTGTGGGCAGGGCTAGGCTTGCGCCCTAGGCTGCCATTGATTGACTGAGTTTTGTTTGGTGGTTCCTTGCTCAGGAAACGGCAGCGATGCGGGTGCGGCATCCACCGTGGCACGCCTGGATGGTGATGAGTGGGTGCTGAACGGCACCAAGGCCTGGATCACCAATGCCTGGGACGCCTCGGCCACTGTGGTGTTTGCTACTACAGATAAATCCCTGAAGCACAAGGTGTGGTCAGTGGGTCGGGCAGGAAAATGGGGGCAGGAGTAGAGGAGTTGTGCAGGAGAGGCGCTTTGAAGGCTCTCTGGGGACTCTAGAGCAGAGGAGGGGCTGAGGTGCACTGGATTTGTTCTGTCTCAGCTCTCCCCTCCCTTCTCCTTGTTAGCTAGGCACATGGCTTCTATGAAAAATGCTTGGAGAAAGCCTGTTGACATCCACTTAAGTGGGCCATTGGCACCATTCCTAAGGGTTGGGGTCTTGTTGCAGGGCATTAGTGCATTCCTGGTTCCCATGCCGACTGCTGGGCTGTCACTGGGGAAGAAAGAAGACAAGCTGGGAATCCGAGCCTCTTCCACTGCCAACCTAATCTTCGAGGACTGTCGGATACCCAAGGCCAACCTCCTGGGACAGCAGGGAATGGGTTTCAAAATTGCCATGGTAAGAGGCGGATCGGGGTGCAGCTGTGGTTATGCAAAACTGTAGTTCTCAAGCTTGACATTTTCAAAACCATTTTCAGATTTGCAGTCACTGAGAACTGCTAGTGTAAGATCTCTGTAACATTAAGCAGTTGACTCCTCTTGCCAGTGAGGGAGAAATCATTTATAGAGCCTGATGAATCATTAATTTACTGTAGACCCTTGACAGCACTTTTACCATAGCCTCAATGTGGGGGTTCTCAAGTGAATGAATGCTGATCCTGCTGAGGCAATGTGTCAGTAGCAGTGGTACACTTTAATTTTGCTCCTTTCCCAACCCTCTGCTCCTCCAGTATGTACCCACAGATAAAGGGAAAACATGGCTTTTTCCCTAAATCCTGAGGCAAAGCTGGCCTGTGGACCCAGAACAACCCGTGGATAGTATCTAAAGGTGGATGAAATGCGAGTTATGGCATGTGTGTGACTTGGGAGGAGCTGGGGACCCAGAACAACCTGTGGATAGTGTCTAAAGGTGAATGAAATGCGAGTTATGGCATGTGTGTGACTTGGGAGGAGCTGGGGACCCAGGACAACCTGTGGATAGTGTCTAAAGGTGGATGAAATGTGAGTTATGGCATGTGTGTGACTTGGGAGGAGCTAGGCAGCTGCAGAACAGCATGTTCCCTGCAGTGACATGCTTCCCCTTGGAACTGTTCACTACACTCACTGTAGGGGCAAAACACTGTTAGTTGGCCTGACTTTTTGAAAAAGGCTGTGCTCCCTGGACACCAGCCCATTTCAATATGTCCAAAACTAAAAGAACTTGTGAGTCACCAACTTTTTTAAGACAGTCAGTTCAGGACTGAGGGGATGAAGCCTTTTCTCGCAGTGCTGTAAATAGTTTCTGTGTCTGGTGAGGCAGAGATGCAGGGAAAAGCCTAATGGGCAGGTGTTTGAGTCAGGCTATTGACTTATCATTTTAAAAGCTGCTTGCTTCAGTGTGCGTACTAATGAGGAGGGCAAGGAGAAAACCTGACCAAGTTTCCTTATTATTTTTTTTCAGTTAAAGTAAAATCAGCTGCAGAGTGAGCCAGGGGGTCTAGCTGAAGGGTTCTTTTTAGGCCCTTCTAGAGCAGCTGCTTCTTCCTGTGCCATTTCCCTAATAGGGCGGTCCCTTTTTTTTTTCCCAGCTTCTAAGAAACTGTACCTCTCCTTTCTGCTTTCCTTCTCGTGGCCTCTCTCTGCAGGGCCCAGTACCTTTTACAGCTCTCTGTTCCTGCATAACTGGGAATAATCAAGGCCTCTGACCAGAGGATACTAAGGCTACAGCAGCTTCCCAGCAAGATCTAAAATGGGACTGTACTATTTTTTTGATCAAGTATGATTTGACTTAACACACGTGTTTTGTGTGTTCCTCAGCAAACTCTGGATGCAGGAAGGATTGGCATTGCCTCACAGGCTCTTGGCATAGCACAGGCAGCTCTGGACTGTGCTGTGGATTATGCTGAAAAGAGAATGGCCTTTGGGTCTCCCATCACAAAACTGCAGGCAGTGCAGGTATGAGCTGGAGGGATGGGCCAGTTCTGACCCGTGCTGGGGAAGGGTCGGTTATGTGGGCTCTTGGGTGTGGCTTCAGAGAGGCCATGCACTTTGCACGGTCTGGGATAAACAGGGTAATAATTTGTGTTCTCAAACACTGTTAAAACTGATTGTTGGCATGGTGGGTGTTCATTTTCTAGCAGTACTGGACTGGGGGTGGGAGACCTCAGGAGACTTCTGCTGTATTTTTTTTTGTGGGCAGAAGCTGCCACCTGGACCAAAGGCCGTGCTTGTCGTTGCAGTTTAAGCTAGCAGATATGGCGGTGGCCTTGGAGGGTGCGCGCTTGCTGACCTGGAGAGCTGCGATGCTGAAAGACAATGGGAAGCCCTTCACAAAGGTATTCCCAACCTTGCATTTGTCTAGCAGTGACAGGGCAGGGGCACAGGCTCAAGGCAAGAAAACCACACTGTGTATGAAGCTGCTGTGTTCGGTGCTTGCCCTGCCAGGGCTGTGGGTGTGTAAGCCCCCTCGGATCCTGGATTCTTGTGCCTGCCCTCAGCAGCCTGCTGAGCCCAGTCCTGGTTTTAGCCAAGGGGAGCAGGGCAGCTGCTGTCAGCTGGCACCAACCCTCAGACTGTCTCCGCACAGCTGATCTATGAATGTTCCAGCTCCTCATGCAAGTGAGGTCTTCCTTTTTGTGATAGCTGCACCCTCAGTGATGTTTTCCTTCCCCAAAGGAAGCGGCAATGGCCAAACTGGCTGCGTCAGAAGCTGCAACGGCTATCGCTCATCAGGTAACTACTCTAGCTGATGTCTTGGAGATACAGCATGCAGAAAGGGACTTTGTGTTGTCACAAGTGTTTGAGAAAGGTGGGATGGAATTTACTAGATTATTTTAGCTAAAACCAACCAACCAACCCACCCCTATAGGTGAAGCTGGTTAGCAGTAATCTTCCTGGGTTAGGGGGAGGGCAGTGATTTATGCTGCTTTGTGGCAGCTTTAGTTATTATTGAAGTCATCTTGTGCCTGCTGCTGTCCAGGGCAGTGTCAGAGTTTTGAGTGGGACCAGAGATGTGGGAAGGAGAACCAGTCAGGACTAACACAAGGTTTGGAAAATAGTGAGCAAAAGGAGCAGGACTTCTGCTGTCTGCATTAATTTTTCCCTGTCCTTACTAAGAGTGTCTTAGCTGAACAGGGATCATTACCAAATACCTCAGAAGCAATTGATTCTGTCTTGGACATCAGTATTGCTCTTGCCCAGATCAAATCCTGTTTATTCCTCTCATTGCAAAGGGGCTGCAGGCATCTGTATGTGCCACCCCTCCCTCCACCCCAGTCAGGCTTTAGGGGGCTTATCGCTTTTTAAAGGTGCCTGTGTTCTGTAGAAAACAAATTCCTTTACCCTTCTGCCTTTCCAACACACTGCCTTTGTTTCAGGCCATCCAGATCTTGGGTGGGATGGGCTACGTGACAGAGATGCCAGCAGAACGCCATTACCGCGACGCTCGTATCACCGAGATCTATGAGGGCACCAGTGAGATCCAAAGACTGGTGATAGCAGGTCAATTGCTGAAGGCCTACCGCAGCTGAAGTGGCCACCTGGAGACAGACATTGCCCCAAAGTGCCTTGTAAGGGTGCAAAACACTGATTGAGTCTTGGCCTTCCTGAAGGAGGCTAATGATGGAAGTGTTCCTCACCTATGAGTTACTGATGCTCTTGTTAAAATGTGCTGATTCTCTCTGGACAAAGCCTGCTGCATGGTCAGCCCTACCTTGGGCTCAGGAACCAGCCTCTCCTTAGAGGGGAGCATAGGTCTTTTCCTAAACTGGAGCGTTGGTTGGGTAGTGGCAAAATGATTTTGCTGTGCAGTAAAGTCAGCAGCTCTCCTGGTGCCTTTTCCAGTCTCTGCCTGTTCTGCAGAGATTTGTCACTATATGGTACGGGATAGCCAGTGCCAAAGTTAGACACAGAGAGAGGTGACCCCCTGTTCCAGGCTGGGGTTCACTGCCTCTTCTGACCAGCCTTTGAAGAATTTCAGCTGTGAGCCACAGCACTGTGTGAGCTCCTGCCTGGGTACAGGCCGTGCTGCGGTAACCCTTGCAGCAGGAGAGGAACCAGACAGGAGGACACAGGTACTGCCTGTGCACAAATGGTGCTTCATTCAGCCTGTGGTTGCTGTCTACATAGGTGTAAAACTAAAAGTCTGCTCGATCAAGCCCAGGAGCCTGCTCCCTCAGCCCCTTACGGAGGGAGGTGTAAAAGCAAAGGACAAACTGCAATGTCTGGGACTGTGTTGTTTTTTTTAAACAAACCAACCCTCTGCTCCTGAAGCTGCTTTTACTATACCAACAGCTACCCCGCAGGAAAGACAATGCATGAAGTGGTAATAACAGCCTTTAATCTCTACATGTTTTGGGCAACAAGGAGGAAATGAACAGATGGCGCAGAAAAATTTACCAGGAAGCTTTAGCAGTAGACATATCCTCAATCAGTTAGCTTTGGCAAGAAATTAATGCTTAAAAGATGCAACAGCAGCCAAAAGAAAAGCTCTAAACTCAGGAAAAGAGGGAGAGGATTAAGACTACAGCCTGTGTGGTCCCCCTGTCCAAACAAGGAGTACACTAGAGGAAAATGGTTATGTTCCTGTGGTGCCATTTATGTAGAATTGTGTGGAGAGAAACACAGCAGGATTCTATTACACATATGAAAGCAGAGAAGACATAGGAAGCCTGGTTTTAAAGGACCCCTAGTGTGTCATTCCCCCCCCCTTTTCTTAAATGCAAATGTGAATTTCTTCTTGCTGTGCTCCCCTTCCTATAGCTGCACAGAAAGAGGCAGGCACTGCATTCAACAGGGCTATTTCTACTGGAAAACCGTGCTGATTACTGTGCATGTGTTGTAAGTTATAGACTGTTTCCAGGAGTGAGAGATGTTTTTCTAACTTGATTTCTGCCCTATCAGCACTTTGCTGAAGGCTCATTTCTGTGATTGTGCAGGAGGAACTGACATTATTTTACACACAATTCTCCTTGCAGCCACTTGGCTGGGACAGGCGCTATAGGGCTGCTCCCTGCAAGGGAGAACTTCAGGAATGCAGAGTTACTGTTCAGTGCTGCCCTCCCTGACCTCATGTGCCAAGGTCCAGCTGAGTCCCCAGTGACCCAGTCAGTCACACCGAGGTCGTGCCCGCTGTGCTCTTTCCTCTTTCTTCATCTAGTTTCTTCTTTTGGATCTGCTTTACTGTACTGTCAGTGCTTTCAGCCTGCACCTTTTTAACATCATGCCTCCTTCATTTACTAACTCTAAATGATTGCAGCTGCTCTTATCTAGAGCAGGGGGGAATTTTCCCTGTATACACAGCTAAGGGAATCAGCAATGACCACCTCAGCTGCCAGAGAACACACCAGAACTTGGAAACCAGTACCCATATGCTCTCGGGGGAGCCCTGCTGCTGTGCCCCTGACCAGACCCTGCTTTTGGATCCTCTTGGATTGTGCACCGTGTGCCTCATTAACAAGCTTCTTCCTACCTCTGACAGCAGGAGGGCAGCTGGCTTGGTTAACAACTGCACAGTTGATGCTAACTTGCTGAGTGATGCACCTCTGCCAGAGTCTGCATCAAATCACACACATCTCCATGTCCTGCTCTGTCAGGTAATTTCCTCCAGGCTTCCAATTGAAAAGTGCCATCAGAGGGAAAATCTGGGACATGTTCTGTCACCCAGTCCATAAGACTCATTAATTTTACAGTGGAGGCTTCATTCCTGCCACTGCATAAGGCATTGCAAAGCATCCAGATTCTCTGTTACCGGGATATTTTTTCCTCCCATCATGCCCAACCGCTCACCTGTATAGGTGATGGACGTGTCGCATTCCGGATGATGTTGCAGCTACTTCCTCTCGGTCCAGTTGGGTTCCATCCCCAGCACAGCGTTCTCCCAGGAGCACTGCGTTCAATTTACCAGGGTGGGGCTGGTCAGGAATCACTGGTCTAGGTACAGCACACCAGTCAGGTTCCTGAGCCTAGGAACATCTTAAGACATGCTATTAAAAGTTCCCTTTTGTTATTACATAAAAGCATGCTTTAAGGGTGCAAGGCTTACAAACAAAAGCTTTCCACTCCCTTCGCTGCTGCACAGGCCCAGAGCAGAATCGGCACCATGTTACACAGCACCCTTCCCAACCATGCTCTGGGGCGAACGGTGCAGTTACAAACAAAGCCTGATCCAAAGCCCTGAGAATGAAGACCTGGCTTCTCGCCGAGCAAGGTACTAAGAGCTTACTCCTTGCTCCTGCTGGCTGAGAGAGTTTTGGCTGTAAAGCATTTGCATTGGCTCCCCAGGGCTGCTGCAGAAGAGAACTGCTGAAAGCGCAAAAACCCAAGTTTTGCAGCATTGAATAGGGAGTTCCTGCTGCGAGCCACCCCCAGACAGCACTACCCTGGCCAGGCAAGGGTAGGGCCAGGCAACAAGAGTGAAGCCAGAAGCTTTTATTGATTTACAGACTCGGGCACTACTGCAAAGTCGGGGCACTGAGATGGGAAAACCAGGTCATACATAAATCAGGAAGAGATGGGGAAGCGGATGAGCCACAGCTACACTTGTCAAGGACAGTGTGGGTTTTGCCACACAATGCTCTTAAGCATATATGAACCTGGTTATGAGGCAGACTACTGGTAATGAAGCAGGGGGAGCTCTAACTGGAATCCTTTCTTAGGAAACACAGTAGTGAGGAGTTACTCCCTGACTCACATTTGATGTATTTTGTATCACACAAAGCTCCCAGTTTCTTCATGGGAGTTCCCAAAAGGCTAAAGGAAGAGATGAGCTGTTCAGGGCTGTCATAGTAAAATACACAGATGAGAAATAACTCTTCCAAGGGAGCACAGACATGAGCTACATCCTTCTTGGACCATCCCCTACCAGGAATGAGCTGCCTGGAGCCTGAATCTCCTTATGAAGCACCTGCCTTCCTCACAGCACACCAGGGCCAAGCTCACCTTGCAATTTCAGACCATTTAAAGAAAAAAGAAAAACAGAAGCCACCTCAGCCTTCCAAAGTTAAGCAGTGTATAAAATGTTTTACAAGACTCCACTGAGGTTGCTGTACTATTGTTTTCACAGCAGAGTAGCGTCTGCTATTTTTTTTTTCTGACAGTGTTACCTGTAAGAAAAATAGCACAAATTATTTCTATTTTAAATTAAAATTTTGTTTTGCCTAAGTTGAAAGCCCTCATGCTACACACAGACTGGTTAACAGCCACACAGGTTATGCTGGAGACATTGGAAAGCATGAAAAATACCAAACTTGAGAGACATCCTGAAATAAAAAGGCAAAGTGCCTCTAAGAATAACAGGAAGAACAAATGGAATAGAGATAAGAAAACATGACAGTGTTGTAGCTTGAATGAAAAAATGCAGTTTACTACTGTTCAGCTAAAAATTCATTTCAAATTCCACTCACTTATATCTTGTATAAAAATAAAAATACCTGAGAGCCCTCCCTCCACTTCCCCATCCAAGGAGGTCAGTACTAAGCTGGAGAAGCCACCTGACCACCAGTATGTATTTCCTAATTGCCTCAACGACTTCTTCCCCTTCTCTCACAGAACATACTGTACTGCCATGCTCAGGACAGGAAACGTTCATCTCAGCAGAAGACTTCTGAATATCACACAACTGGAGCTGCAGCGCTGGCCACCCTGGGGTGCTCCCGAGCCTTGCAGCTGGGCTGGGCACAGAGCTGACAACTTCCCAGGTTGCTCCCAACCGGCCAATACAGACACCAAAGGACCAGCTGGCATTTCTAACAACACTGCACTCATACTGCTGGCCAGACCACCCCAGGTCATTGCTAAACTTCTAATGTTTGCAAGATTAATTGTGACCTTAGGAAAATTTCAAAATACAAACAGCAAGTTTTCTAAGCTGACTATTCCCAAAGACACAGCAGAAAACGGACTGCAGGACTGGTAACAGGTTTGCACAACACAGTTCTGGTCCATGTCATGACAACTTTGCTATAAACACACTCTAGTCGAGCGCTTTTTTGCCAGTATCCTTTTACCCTCCTACAAGATGGTTTATATTAGTCAAACAATTATTTAAATTTTTTTTTCTACAACTTTTCATAAGGAAGGGCAGGTGGTTTGGTGATCTCACTGCAGGAATTTGTGTTAAGTAGTTTATTAAGGAGTTCAACAAAATGTTAAATCAAGAAGGTATGAACAACTGTGCCAGACCCCATGGGGACAAGGAACCCTCCAAAAACCCAAAGGACCCAAAGCAGCTTGCAGTTTCATCCTCAGTCTGAGAAGACACGTAGTTGGCCCACTGAAGAAACAAGGACAAATGGTTCATCTGTGCAGAGATGGCCCAGCAGATGAGTAGCAAGGTAGGAATCTGTTTCTAATCCCCCCAAATGCTGAGGTGGTTCTAGATGGGAAAGCTGTGGGACAAAGCTTTACAGCTTTAATGTTCTCAAACCCCCCCGGAGAACACTTTTCCCTCTGCAAACCTAATAGTTCTGTATTTATAATTTGTGCTTCTGTTAACCTCTGCAAGGCACCAAACTCCATTTCCTGCAGGTGTCAGCTGCTGTTCCACAGCAGGGGTGCTGCCAACCCCGTCAGCCCCACTGCGCTCACCTGGCAGGTGCTCACCTCCGCTGGGGAAGCCGGTCAGTCAGCTCAGGGCAGTAGGCACTACCTGTGGGTTCAGAAACAAAGTGCTGCAGTTACAGCTTGACCTCTCGGTGCAAGTCAGAAGGTCACAATTTGCAGGAGGGCAAAAAGGATGGTCAAGATTTTTCTGGAAAAATAGATTTTCTTGCTAAACATTCGGCAATTCTCAATTCTGGAACTTTTTCCAGAATGCTTTTTAAGTGTAGGAAATCATTCACAGGAATGCTTTCCTGGCAGGGACTAGAAAACGCTGCTGCAAAACACAGAAAGACCTTTTATTTTAATTCCCAAGGCAGGAGGGAACTCCCAAGAAGCTGAAAGCACTGCAGATACGCATTGCTATTAGGTGGATGGAAGAGCTAGGAAGATGCAGCAGTAGCAAACTGGATCTAAAGGTGTTGTTCCACTGCTTGGAACCACTGGGGGAAAAAAAACCAACCAAAACCAAACCAATGAAAAAATATCTTTTATTCTCTCTGAATATCCTCATCAATATTTTATTCACCTTAAGTTTGAGGTGTGTAGCTGAAAACTGATGCCTTTGTCTTGTCTCAGGCTGACTGCAAATCTGGGACTTAACACCTGCTATGAACAGCAGATTTTTAATTAAAAACTATTTGCTTCATTAAAAAGTGACAGTTACCTGATAAGCGTTGCCGGCACATGCTAGAGGAAATGCTTTCAACTAAGTGAAAAAGATGAATTGTGTGTGGACGATGACACCAAACAACAAAACCAAAGTCACAACATTCCCTGTCACCCCACTAAATCCTCAAGCCCCCTGCCCCGCGCAGGGCTGTGCTGCTCCTTACGGCCTCCTCAGGTGTGCCCCCTGCCTTGGGGATCTGTCACAGCCAGCTCTGAGGCCACCAGTCTGTGAGCAGCCGCAGGCGTGCCTGAGAACAGAGGAGGACATTCATTAATGACAGTACACACGTGTGGCTGGCCAAAATCTGCTGCCATGCTAAACGTGGTCTTCTCTAACACCTGACAGAACAAGAAGGATCAGACATTTCAGCGAAGCTTCCTTACCTGTCGGAACGAAGCCATACGACAAAGTAACATCACTGTTCAGACAGGGTCATTCTTAAACGTCCCTGGTTTCCTTCTGGTTAACTGACAGTTACCAACATCTACTGAACTAACAAGAGCTGTGAGCTTTCAGGAGAGTTCCCCAAACCAAATCTGGCAGAGTATTTTAAAAGAAAAAAGTTCTAATTACTTCAGGGAAGCCTTTCAGTCAATAAAACAACAGAACAGGAACTGCCGGTTTAAAAAAAATAAAAATTAAAAAAAAATAAACTTAAAATTACATTTTAACAGGTACAAAGCAGTCAACACACAAACTCCAACCAGTCACAACAGTAAAGGACAGTTTTCTTTTTCCGTTGTTTTGTTTTTGTTTTTTTTTTTTTCTTTAAGGGGCAGGGGCATGGAAAAAATACAGCACACTAATGAAACAAAATGCAAAAAATACAAAAAAATAGAAAATAGAAAAAATGTATTTACAAGTGATACATTACTATGATCAGAAAGCACAAAGACAATTGCTGCTATAGTACATGCACTGGGTCAAGAAGGAACTACTAAAAACCTGCAAGGGAGCTGTTTGTAAGAAATAAAATAATAATTAAAAAAAAAGGAACATTAAAAGAAAAAAAAAAAAAAAAAGAAAAAAAAGAATCCCCCACCCCCTCCCCCCTCAAACAAATAGGGTTGGGTTTGAACTTTTTTCTTCCCTAGTTTGCTACATTGATCAAAATCAAATATCCCCTAAGGTCCATGAGTACAATCAGTACAAATACTACACTTGGTTTTAAACTGCAGGTTCAGTTGTAGGAGGGGGGAAAAACAGCAGCTCATTGTAGATCCATATACAAGAAAGCCATAGTAAACTGCTCTACATGCTAAAAATTACAGCAAGCCCCTGTCTGCTACATAGCATGATCTTAGCAGGTTTTCCTTTTCATTTATTCATATATATATCTATATGTGTGTATATATATATGTATAAAAATCGTGCCCTTTTTCACTGCAACATGACATCTGGGTGGAAATGTAACTTGTTACAACAAATTTTTATATGTATACTGCAAGAAGTCACTCAATGTCTGTGGATTTAATAAGTAACCTCACACCACAGGAAATATTTAATAAATCAAAAAAACCCAATATTGTGACAGAAGACTTTCTGTCTCAGTTCTTTTCAAAACTGAAGCCCAGCAGGAAACTGGTCCCAATGTCCACGAGGGGTTCTCTGAAGAAGCTTCAGTTTGCTTAACCATTTTTTCTTTTAGTGTTCACAAGTTTTTGAACGACTTCAAGCCGTTTTCAGTTTCAAGTCTGTTTCTTCCTCTCTCACAAAGGTAATAGTCTGGTACTAATCCATCTGAGTGAGGAAAAGAGGAAAGTGGCTGCAGTTGCACAAAGGGTCCCCAATTCCACATCTGCAGAGAGATATGGAGTCACACGGAGCTCTGGGATCTTAGCTTTTTTCCTTTTCCTCCTTGTAATACAAAGTCCTTTCATACAAGTCCTGTAGTTGGTACCTTCCCAAGTACCAGCCAGTCCTGCTTTAAGAGACGACAAAGCCACAAGTTAAAGTGAAAAGGACCAAGGCAGAAGTTCAGGTCACTTTCTATCTGTTCCATCATACTTCCAGGAAACGGGAGCTGCTGGACTTGGAGTGGAAAGGCTCAGACCACATGCGACGTAGATCGCCCTAGGCAGGAAGACAGCAGAAGGACCATGCCCTCAGAAACTTTGAAGTCCACTTAAAATTCAGATTTTAAAATGCATAAATAATTGCAAGCAGTTCTTAAAGCAAATCAATTCTTCATCTGTTTTGCAAATTGCAATAAAGACAGTACAAAATAAATCCTTTCCCTGTCAGGCCTGAACATCTTATTTCAATGGCAGATGTACCCAAAAGGGATTTCTGATGGGAAGGAAATACTTATACAGGTGGAAAATTCTCTGCCCTGCAGAGTGCCAGATGGGCACTTCAACAACAGCCCTATAACGTGAATGGAGGGCTTTTAAGAAATCTTCAAATTTCAGTTCAGAACAGGTGACTGGAAAGAGGTAAAGAAGGATCTGCCTCTCCAATCTCCGTTTGACCTTTGTGCACACATTCTTTCATGACCAGCTGGTGAGGCCAAATTGAATTATTTAATTAAAACAGCATTTAATACTGCAGAATTTAGTTAGTTTGTAATTACTGGTACTTTATGCACATAAATTATCTTCTATTTCAGGAACACATCTCTCAGTTACTCAGTCCTCCAAAATGAAGATTAACCCCAACAGCAGTGGTACATCAGTTCTGGGCCAGGGCTGTTAAGGACACACGTCATCCTCATGAGAGCTGCTGCCCAGTGCAAGAACACTGAACCCGCTTCCAGCTGACCCCAGAGCTTCCTGCTACGAAGGGATAATCCTGTCTTACCTTTAAATAGGCCATGGTGAGGAGCGGCAATAAAGTAAATGGTACCAAATAGAGGAGGGCAGGCTGGGCTGCCCGGTGAATTCGAGAAGCTACTGTTGCAGTTAATAGACCTGTAAAAGAAAAAGGTGACTGTAACTATCTTTAGGTCACATGTGGATGTCATCATCATTTCATCCACACGTGGCTCCCCTCCCCACCATTTTAAGAGACAGGCTGTGGAAAAGTTTCCTATCTGTGCTTTGCTTTGCCTGAGTACAATCAAAACAAACAAAACAGTGAAAAATTGTCCTGTTTTAGTATTAGGCTGTGTTGAGCCACTTGCTCCAGTTCTGAATCTCAAAGACTTAACAAAGAATAACTCAAAGTGCAACAAAAGGCGAAAGGGCAGAAGTTGAATGCACCACTCTGAAGTGCTCCTCCAGTGCTGGTACCTCTTGAGACCGTCAGTCTGAGGCCGCCAGCCTGAGAAACAGGGGCTGATAGGAAGGGCTGTACACACCAGGCATGATTTTCCTGGATACTTGCTGAAAGGGAACGTAGGGGGAAAGACGGGGCGTGAGAGGAGGAAGGCTATTGGTAGGAAATGATCTTTCCTTTTCATCCTTGGCACTGCAGGTCAGGATATGCACACACATGTCCTGATCTTAGGGAAAAATGTGTTCCGTGTTAGGGAGGCAAGGGATGGCTACAGCAAATTATAAACAGCATTCCAGTTGTGACTATTTATGATTTTCTGTATGTACTAAAATCCCAGAGCATCATAAGCATTACCAGTAGAATATACAAATGCACAAATTATCTAGATGAATTTCCTTCTATGCTAGTAAAGCAAATTACAAAAAGTTACTAACAAAAATACACTGATAATGTCTTTCATCCTATAAATAATAATAAATCTTAAAAAGGAGACTGTAGAAGGGTTTTTCTCCTTAGACCATGCCAATGAAATCCAAAGAGAGGCGGATTAAAAAACACAACTAAGCGTTCTCTCAAAGCCTCTTTACACTTGCTTTCATCATCTTTTAAACCTACTACAGTAATCCCACTTCTGCTCACTAAGCAGCTATCCATATTAGACTAATTACTCACCTACAAAATATCCAATAAGTGTGCAGTGAAAGTAAGAGACCTTCTGCATACGTCCAGAGATGTTCCCTGGTCCTGGGGTGCCACAGGAGTCACTGTTGGCTTGCTTTTTGTAGTTATCGTAACGCAGGACAAAGCAGAGCAGAAGACCTGGCATCACAATATCTCCAATCCCCAGCATAGAGAAGTGGCTGCCTGTGGAACTGGACAGCAACTAAAATTAGGTTCACATCCCAAACACAAGGTGACAAGCTCTAGACTCCTCCACGTTGGTTTTGAGCTTCATTTTGCACACCCCTTCTTTCTACTGGCAAACTTTTATGTAGCAGAAGCTAAATGCTGGCTACATAAGAGTCTTCCTCAGTGATTTCACCATCATCTCAGCTTGGTTTTAAATGTACCCATTTTAATGATAATGACACATTGCTCTAAACCAGTTTATTTCTGCCAGTAGTGTTTAAGCTGCTTTTGCTCTTAAATCACTCAATGACAAATCCATCAACTCAGTATTTCAATTATTTCTTCTAAGCACTGATGGGAGGTAGCAGCTGACCATTTTGCCAAACTCTTTGATTAACATCAGACATTGCACCTTTGTTTCCATGTACATAGACTGCCTCTAATAACAAGGCAATAATTCGATTTATGGACTGCTCAGATCTTTCAGACAAAACACACAGAAAACTATGGTCTCACCATATGCCCAGAAAAGAGCCAACTGTTAAGTAGATTAAGACCTAAAACTGCCCATTGTCTTAAATCCGATATATTTTTCATGAAAATGAAGCCAAATTCAGTTGTCACAAAGTTAATAGAAATGAACAATTTCGTTTTATTCATTGCAGACAATCAAATTCTAATCTCTGTAATTTCAGCACCCCAGCGTTCTACAGAAACAAGAGTAAACCTGCCATACATAACCTACTGCGTAACTGCTGACGCGTTGGAGCTTACTGCCCAACCAGGCCTATGCCTCCCTAGAGAAAAACCTGAGACATGAAGGCAGGCCCACAGCAGAGAGATGTGGAATAACCTCCCTCCAGCACAGCACTGACCCGGTAAGCCACCCTTACTTAGATCAGTTCCCGACTCCCTTCCCAATCGCTTGCGATTATGCAGCCATCAAGACTATTCTGGTGTTACAATACACCTCAGGTCTTTTGCTTTTAAGCACTAGGTCATAAATCCTACAATAGCAGTACAGAACTCACACATCTGTCAAAGAGCGTATCCTGCTCTGAACAGGCGCCTTTTAACTTAATTAGGATCATTTCTGCATGCTATGAGTCAGAAAATGCAGTGTCCAACCCTCAGCACTCACGATACACCTTTTTATCAGGAAGAGGGAGTGACTAAACAGGCAACTAAGCTGGTATTTCCCAACAGAATTAGTGCTACTATGAAGTACAGAGAGGGATTTTTTTTTCTCTTCTCTAATACAGTAAAAGACTTGCTGATTTTACCTTGGAAACACAAGTTTACCAGGCAGCGACAGGCGGGGTACATCTCTACCAACATTTGGTCCCAGGTGGAGCTTCCGGGATAGAACGTCAAGGGGATTATCAGCTGGTTGTGTGGCCACTTTCACCATCACATTGCTGTTAAAGATGTAGGCAGAAAAAAAGACCTATGGAGCAAGGAAATTGTCAGAAATTACAAATTGCAATTATATAGCAACTCAAATCTATGTGTATTTTGGCTTTAGTTTTTCAACCAAAGAAAGGATATTGTCCACATTTTCCATACACACACGTTGCATATATGATGACAAAAGGCAAAATGTATTTCAAAAATTCAGATAAAGTTTTTTTACACTATAATTCCTCAAAAATACCTGGAATATATTTTGCAATGTCAAGATATTGATCAATATCTTGAGATCCTCTGGCAAAGGATCTCGTCAGACTAGTAGGTAGTCCAGGACTACAAAGGCAGGTAACAGGATCCTGAGAATACAAGAAAGCTTGAAAGCAGAGAAGAGGTAAGTGCGGTGCTCACTCATAAAGGGAATGATGCAACACTTGGTTCCAAAAGGCTCTTATGCTACAGCTCATTGCACTGGGAAACCGACTGGCTGCCAAAGCTGTCAGCAAGTGCTTCCCTGGATCAGTGCTTGGTGTTATGCAAAAGGTAAAACAAAATCCTTTCAGTATTACAAAATATATTCTGACAGGTTCCTTGTAAAAGTGTGGTAAGATTTGATGCCAACCTTACTGGCTATAAATCCATTTGCATTCCTGTTCTGCAGATTTCACTGCTAATCAGAAGTGGGCATGTGCATACTGTGCAAGCGTGGATAAGGCTTTGTGTTTACTTGGAAATGCTTGTTCTGATCTTCAGCCAGGCTTTGCAAAAAAATTTGAGGTCCAATTTCTTTTTTTTTTTTTTTAAGATAACACGTCAAAGTTGAAATATTCCAATCATGTTTCTGCTTCTGTCAAGTAACTAGTGAGGAAATCATTCTGTATCCTGCTGCAGACTTTATCGTCTCAGAATGAAGCAATGAAGCTGATGATCTGGCTTTGCCAGATTTCATCGACTTCATCCTAGTACAATTCTGGTATAAATGGCCCAAGGCCAATTACAAATCCAAAGGATAAAAACAATTTTAGCAAAACCAAACAAAACACTTACCCAAAAGACATCATAAATTAGTAACCCAGAGAGTAGCAAGCAGGAAACCTTCAGGCTCGGCAGCCGAACAAAGGCTATCATTGCAACACACAGGCCCATAGCCAGAGCTACAAAATGCAAGCACATAATTGGTTCATTAAAAATAGCAAAACAAAACAAAAAACCCCAAACCAATACCTCCCCTCTAAAAAGCACCCCAAAGAAGCCTCTGTTTGCACCTGTGCAGCACTACATGCATTGGAACACTGTCCATTATTTCCAGATAGTGAAATTCTTCTTACCAGAGCTAAGAGAAGTCAAAATGCATTCAGTAGCCAACTGCAAACAGTCTCCCATGGAAGCAGAAATGCCTCTGCAGGCACAGCTGCCCATTCCACAAAACTTCCACCACCCACCACAAAGAAATGTTTTTATGTCTCGTGTCCTAGAGACTCTCTCTCTCCCTGTAAAACACTGACTACCCAGTTAAAAACAGAAGCTACAAAACAACGTTGAACTCTCTGTGCCCCAAACATAAACCTCTCCCTCCACACTGTTAGGAGGTTTTCTAGTAAATGTGTAAAATAAAATCCTTGACTCTTAATTCAGAAGTAGCACTGTTAGATGACGTGTTAGAACATGGTATGATAAAAACCCACTTAAACCAATCTTCTGCTTGAGAAAGCTTGTGTAAGGCTGTCCGAGCACTAGCGGTGAAATATTATTGGTTAGATATACAGGGATTTCCCAATTACAAAAGTCTATGTACCACCTGGGGGAAAGCATACGGGCAAGTCTTTCCTAACCCCTCTCTCAAGGGTGTTTTCAGCCAGATCAACAAGCTCAACAACATGCTACACATCAGATTGGTTAGTTCTGTTCCAAGGGGAATTTTGTCAGGGTATAAAACTAAGATGTCACACTAAAAAATAAATCCCAGTCTTCACATTTGTGTGATCCCCTGCTTCTTTAAGCCTAGCCTTAGCTACCAGAGGTACTCAATTGACAACTGAATACATTTCAACTGGTTACAAGCAAATCTCTAAAGAGATACTTAAAATAAATCTTTCACCTATGGTATGGGTACATTTACAAGGAGCACTGCCGGGACCCAATTACGCTTACATATGCAGACATTTGTAAACAAAATGTACTTGTCTGACATGACACAGACTTTGTAAAAGGTTACAATCCCATTCTGGCCAACTGAAACTGCAACAACTTGACTTGGTCAAACCTCTGGATTCTCAGGCTATTACTATGCAGCTGTGAAACTACCTTATGCTTACATTTCACCTGGAAAACGTGGAGTTCTTCCTTCAAAGCACTAAGGAGACATTTCCTTACAGACTCACGTGAATAATGTGCCACAGAACACCTGTCAGCAGGGCTGCTCGCAGCACCCAGGGGTTGCATCCCAACATTGGCTTTGCCAAACCCACCTTATCTTTTGATAATTGACAAGCGTAGCACAACACTGAAGTGTCACGGCTGCCACTTCTACCAAAGCAATGGGATTACTCAGATAAGAATGTACCCTCAGTCATGCTGCATAACTGTAACTAGCTATAAAATGTAAGCAAATTATTAGGGTTTAAAGAATTTGACACAGCAAAGCAGCGAGAAAAAGAACTGCATTTGGTAATTCAATATAGCCTTCAGCTACAGACCTCCTCTGGCAGAAGAGCAAATACAAGGGAACAGTCTGTCTTAAATCAAAGAGATTTCTCTAAAGCCAGTGTTAATAATAGCTCAAGCAAACCTATATTTAGGAAAGGATTTCCAGGTTATAATTAACTAGAAGTGGAAACATTTTAAACAGCATGAAGTTCTATCTACTGTGGATTTCTCCATCACTGAAATGAACACAGGCACACGTGCAAGACACTGTCATCAAACTATGGAAATACCAGGCAGAAAAGGAGATGGAAGAGAAGTCCTTTAGATGACAATGAAATACCCGTGCTAATAATTACGCAGTTTTGCAACTGCTTTAAGAAATATGAGTGAATTTAAAAAACAGAAGGGACACGAGGATGCCTGAGAGCAAGTGTAAGTAATACAGGGTAAAGTGCAGTCAAACCACCAGCAGGCTCCTCTCCATGGAAGCCAGCTGCCTTTTGCAGTGAAAAAGCCCAAAAATTGTATGAGAAACAAAGTCACCCATATCCAAGCTCATGGATGGTGTTGACAAACTATAGAAGTCATTAGATTTCTCCATTGAAATATACTTCAAACTGTGTTCTTTTAAAAAAGTAGTGGGAGAGAGAGAGAGAGAGAGAGAGAGGGAGGGAGAGAAAGAGTGAGAAAGAGGTAAATAGTCACACAAATGGTAGCTCTGGGTTGGAAGGGTTTGGCAACAGGTTAATGAAGCTGAATAAGAAAGAAATAACTGAAAGAGTTAAACTTCAATTAACAGAATGAATTAACTTTGTAGCCCTGCAAGCACACTCCTTAAGGAATAAGGATATTCTGAGGATTAAGAATATTCCTGCCTATGTGATTAGACTCTCTGGATACAGTGCATTTTTCAGCTTTACTGCACTGTTGCATGCAGAACAGAGAAAACCACCAAGGTGCTAGCGCTGTGGTGTCTGGTTTACAAAGCATTATGCAAACTGGCAAGGCTTAAACTTCCCCCACAGGCTGACCTTTTGCAAGAAACAGGTACTGAAGTTCTGTTATAATTGTGTTCCCAAACCGCTCTCAAAGTGCAGTTAAAAGAGAGGGAATGAGAACACGTCACGCAGCAGCCTCTGCCCGACTGCCGCAGCAGTTAAGGTCTGCTGCAGTTCTCAGGGGGGTGTGACAGTTCAGTTTAACTGCAGCTATAGACAGACACTGCAAACATCTATAGCATTCCCGCTGCACATCTCCAGCTACGTCTGCTCTTTAGGAAAGCTTTGAGCCAGGCTTCACCAGTGGACAGTGACCATCCTTGATGATTCTGTCATCAAACAATCCGCTCTGAGAAGCGTTTCAAGACCTATAAATGTACCTCACCACGTGCCAGAACAAACCCCTGCAGACGAGAGCTGCTCATTCTAACCTGTAAAAAATCCCCGGCTTTTGAAACAGCTCAGCCAACTACTGTGCAAACAGGGGAACTGTAGTGTTTGAGCAGTGAAGACTGTTCTGGCAGGAGCTTCCATACCTCAATTCTATATGGACTGTAAATTACCATGAATTATTTCCCCTCCTTTTCACTCAGCTCTGAAGTAGAAATACTCTCCCGTAAAGAAAATCAATTGCACAACAACAAAGGATACACACAAGAATAGGGGGGGTACTGTTAAGAAGAAACACCTGCCCCACTTCTCCCTCCAGCCACTGACCCAGGCAACGTGAAGCACGTTCATAACACGTTTCATTTTCTGCCGACAGCGAAACAGAAGATCATCCCCGGGCAAGGAGGGAGGAGGAGTTAGACCGCAGCACACCCAGCAGCTGGCAGGGGCTGGCTTAAAGACAGCAAATGTTCCACTTGCATATATTACAGAGCAGTACTTAGTGCCCACACTGCCCTCCCAGCAAGATTAACTGCAGACTCAAATATTCAGTTACAGAGAAGCAAAGGGTAAAGGCACAGATAATATGATCCCACTTGCAGCAGTATAGTATGAGAAATAAAACTGCACAGTCTGTTTCTCTGATGAAGGCAAATAAATGCTGTTCCCTGATGATTTAATTGGATCTGAACAAACAACAGGAGGCTCACCTACACAGTATAAGCTCCCTTAATATAAACTACATAAAATATATCAAAGTTAGACAGTATCAACACAATTCAGTAAATCATAAACAATCACACGAGGAATAAACCCCAGAAACCACTCTGCACCAGTAGCTCAGGACTCTGCAGATTGGTTACCTCAAAGACCACTATTTCAGACTGAAGTGCTCACAAAAATCGCTATTTCTAAGTAAATGCTTCTGCCAATATCCCAGTGTATCCAAGTCTTTTCAGATTTTGCCAAAATCCACACTTACCACTCCATTTAGCTTTGTCGCTATTGCAGATCAAAAATCACCCTTAATTTCACGGTGGGCTACTCTGCTTACCACAAAACAAACTTCATCTGCATTTTTTCATCTAGTGTCTGGGTAATTTTCAAAGGCATTCCCTAACGTCCAACAAGGGGGAACTTTTAAATGCAGTAAAGGGCACAAACAAAACAGAACGCCTATATACAAAGGAAATCATCAGGGTGCCATGAGAGGTTTCAATGTTAGCAACTTGCTGCTGCCGCGCTCTCATTTAGGAGGGGCTGGAAAGCTGATGAGCTGTATGCTTTCTACTGCAACAAACAACTCCGAGGGCAGGTAATGTTGTCCCTGCTATTTTTCCTCAAGCAATCACAGCCTCCGGGTGCCATTTCATGAGATGTCCTAAGCCAATTTTGCTGCCTGACACTGCTGAGAAGTGGAGGTCCTGCTCCTGGTTACATCTTCATCTCTTTGCTATGATATCCACTCAGATCTCATCACACTGCTGCTTACCTTTTGCCAAATTTAGCACATACCTGACTGCACAATAATCCAATTCATCTCACTGCAGCGGCAGAAAAATAGTCTGGCAAAAAAAATAGTACTCTGCCATTCTAGTGAGCTGAATCAGTTTACCATGTGATTAAATGAGTGCCAGAGCTAGCACAAGAGAGTTGGAAGGCAGGAGGGGAGGAGGAAAGCTTCTTTTTGGAACAGTAAGCTGTGAATTCAGTTCAGCCAGCATGAAAAAAAGAAAATAAATCACACCTTCAAGCCAACTGGATGCCTGCCAGCTTCGCCCATCTCACCATCCTAACTGGCAAGCATCAAAGAGATCAAAGACAACCAGCTACTGTGAACTGTCTCACAACAAATTATTTGATCATCTGAATGAAAAAACAACAAGATGCACGGCAAAAATTAACCAGACTGTTGAGATCAAGTTATGATTCATAAACAACCACTGTCTCCATGCTTCTTTAACTAAAGCTGGCTATTCACCCTACACCACACAGGTGCAGAAGATCTGTTGTGAGTGCTCTGGCGCTTCCTTGGAAGCTTTTACAAACCAGAAAAACAGGTGTCCCAAACACTACCCTGGCATGCTCCTGACAGCAGTTGTTTTCTGGGAGTCTGCTGTACACTATTACAACTCGGCAAGCCATTAATGTCAGCAAATTTCACCAGTCATCCAGGTGACTGGATGATGAGTCAGAACAGGCACAAACCAGTAGCAAAATCCCTTCATTCACATACTCACCATCCATGAGGAGCCAGTGGCCAGTTAGGACCCAGATAAGGACAAGCATCACAGACAGGGAAAACGAGAGCAACTCAGCAGCAGTGAAACGCCCGCAGCAGCCAAAGGAAATCCTAGGAACAACATACAAACATGAGCTAGAAGACTTTAGATTTCCATTTAAAGAACAGAAAATGGACACTCTTGGAACAAGGCTCAACTGCTGATGAAAGATGCCAAGAACAACTGAAGGGAAGTTCCTTTGACAGAAACAGGTACCAGAACAGCAATGAAATAAAAGCTTTCCTCGTTCTAATAGCGCGTGTAAAGCCTCAACTACAGAGATGGAAAAAACAGTGTAAATTCTGGCACCTCTTTTGAAATTGTTACCATGAATGCTATTTCCTAGCACCCTCCAAGGCAGTGCTTTTTGCAACATGAACTCCAGTCACAAGATCAAAAAAATAAATTTCAAAACATGACGTTAGCAGCTGTATTTTTCACCAGTGAAACTACATTCACGGAAAGAGCCAGCATTAAAATCCATAGTCCAACAGTAACAAACGTTAAAATCCAATACCATATTCCAAACTCTGAAATCTCAGCCAAAAATAAGCCAAACTTCTTAAAAAGCACTGCTGGGAAATCTCGTCCCCTGCAATAGTACTGCCTTCCCCAGGCTGGCAAGCGTGCGTGACTTGCAGAAATTGGGCTTCCTAGTTTCAAAGTGGAAACATGGTGCAGGCACAAAAAAAATGCACAAACATCAGCCCTGAAGCCCCGAGGTTAATGCTTGTAACCAAAGACTCCATTAAAGAATTCTCATTAAAAAAAAATAATTACAACATACAAGAAGAGAAGCAAAAGATTTCTCAAGTCCTTACTTGTTTTGAGGTGAACAAGGCCGTGTTAAGTACTGGCACATCGGGAGCAGAAGGAAAGCAAAAGCTATTGTTGCAAGGACTAGGAAAAGAAGAAAAGGTAATATTAGTACATTCAGACATAATTTCTACAGTACACAAATGAGCTTCTCCAATTTGAAACAGCTCTTGCAACAACGCCCTATTACCATACGCTGCCGTATTATTAAAGCAAGAGCAGCTAAAAGCTCTAATGTTTTCTGCAGAACTTCTATTGTTAGTACACTTGCAAACTTCAATCAAAATAAAAGCTCTCAATGGAATGCAACACCCCATTCCCAAACCCGAAAATAACCCCACTCTCAAAGCTATTCATGATCATGTCAGCAGGTTTTCAAATATTCTGAGAAGGAAAAAGAACAAACTTACTACAAACTGGTTGGGAGATTCTTTTCAAATTATTCAACATATGACATGGACTAAGGCAGCATAATAAAGGATTCTTTCCCACTTTTTAACTCGGATAGTAATTTTGTTACCCCATCTCACTCAAACCCCTTTGTTCACTACTGAAACACAGTACAACTTAAAATAAGTTATAGCCAATAGCTGGCAAGTTAAATTTTCTAAAATACAAAGTGCTTTAAGTGTTTGAAAACAGGATGATAAAAATACATAAATATCCAAATGGACTATTTCCATAAACATCTTCTCTTTTAAGAAGCATACTTATCCCACCCACACATTTGTAAAAACATTCAGCAACTGATGGTATTTCTAATCATTTTTCCTTCCAGTTTTTAGAAAAATAACAGCACTGAATTTGTACTAAGCCTGTTTAAAAGGCTGAAGAGCGAGGGCGTGGAGACACATTCGTGTCAGCAGCACGCATCCAAAGCTGCTGCGGCAAGAACAGACTGAAATGAGAACGGAAGAGTCAGTTGACATTATCTGCATGCTGCAAATCAAGTCTCTGTGCTGTCCTCTACTCAGCTCCTTAAAAAATTGTGGTGATTGTTGTTGGGTTTTAAAGGAATTTTTTTTTTCTCTTTTCAAATGAAGGCAATAGGAAGGAATCAAACATTCTCTTTATACAGCTTAAGTCAAGTGGAGAAAAGAAATTGGTTTTGTCAAACCACAACTTTCCACCCCTCAATTCTGCCCCTTCTGGTGGGAAGAAGATTTTAAAAAATAAAAATTAAAAAAGAGATCAATTAATTTTAAAAGAAATTCTTACAAAGTGTCTGTATGCAAACAGCACCATGGAAACTCACCATGGAAACTCAGTATTTCAGAGAGGAGGAAAAAAGGCAGAACGAGTAGGGAAAGAATAAAGAGCGTGGCAACCCTGCACAGGTTGAACTAGGAACCTTCTTGGAGGTGCCTGGCAAAGAACTGTGCCCCTGCTGCCCAGTCCTGGAGGCCTTGCTGCCTGCCCACCCTGCTCCCCACTCCATTTCTACCACAGGCGGGCTGACCCTTCCTCATCCCTACCCCGCCCTGGTATCCCCAGCTGCTGCCACCCCAAAGCTGGGCTCAGTCAGAGAGTATAAGAATTCAATGCAATCACTCTACTGCACAGCACACACAAGTACCCACTTTCTGTCTCGTTCCCAACAGCCCAGGCCTCCAGTCCTAAGCTTTCCCTTCCCTGTAGTCTCGATATCTATTATTCAGTCGGCTTAACTCCTGTCTGCAGGCAACGCGCCAGCTCTTCAGCTCTGCCCTCTGCTTAGCAGCTGGTCCTGGCCTTGGGCTGTATGCTGTACCTACCATTGCTCCTGACTCTTCCCCGAGAGGAAAATCTTTGCAGGAGGAAGATTTAGAAGTGGTTTAAGAAACCAGACATCAGCTATAATTTAGAAGTCTCCCTGCATTAGCCTCTGAAATCTACAGAAAAGATAAAAATAGCACTTGAGCTTCAGGGGACAGAGGGAGCAAATCCCACAGCTTCCAAGTTCCCAAGTCCAGCAGGGTCCACATCCTGCTGTATAGCCTCTAATGAAGCTTTGCATTTCAGAGGTTCTGGGGCCAAAGTCCTCTCTGCTTAATGATGCTCTGATGCAAGACCAAGGAAAAGCACAATAATAACATAAAACCAGGTTACAGTGATACTGAAACACACTGATCCAAACAGACTCAATCTTCTTAAACCTCCAGTGAGCCCCAGCTGACTCAAAATCATCTAATTACACACCATAGATGTTACAAATAACGTTCCAAATGTCAAGGTCATTCTGGAAATAAATGGACCAATAAGCTTGACAAATTAAAAGTTGTCCTTTGTCATAAATCTTCCCTTATAGTATGTTATATACATTTATGTATATTCCCCTGATACCTAGCACATAGTAGAATTTATCTAAAGTATTATTTTCAATAGGAAAGAACATATGTGCCATGGGTCAGAGGTATAAAAGCTGTATTCAGACCTCTACAGGACCGTGCCTCCAGAATTAAAAGACAGGAGTCTCAAGACTCAGGTCAAAAGCAGAGATTTGGATTTTATCCATCTACATCAGCTCTGCTAAGAGGCTGGAGAGGATGCACAGCGCAGGAGTTAAATCATGAGGGGAAAGCCTGCATTGCATATGCATGAAACAGGAGAAGATGAGAGGTATTTAGGGGTTTAAATAATCTTCACAGACTCAGTATGGGGACTGACTACAGTTTTTAAAAGCTGCTGCATATTTGGAGCAGTAGGAAGAACTTGCTAACCTGAACAGCAGCTGGTCTCTTGAAGAATTGCAAAAAGATCAAAAGGCCAACATTTTCCAAAAATTTAAGCCCTGCTATTTCCTTAAATAACAGAATGTAAATAATAATAAACAGGATCAGAGGACCTGCAATGTATTTGTGGACAACAGTCTCAGTTTTGTTCTAAATTCAAGCAGAGCAAAAGAGGAATACTCAAAATGCTAGTGACTGCAGAATTACCCTTGAGACAAAGAAAAACTGCATAAAAGCAAAACCCCAAATTAAACTTGGAAAAGACATCTCTGGATAGGATTGTCAGGGCTACGCTGCGATCCTGCAAAGCACCCGAATCAGGAAATACCATGTACAGTTCTGAGCACCGACTGAAGCGATACATCTAGCATCTTTCAGAACTCTGCAATGTGTAGTTCAGCAGGATTAGCAAATCTCTAAGGGGAAAATACTTCTCAAATACTACTTGTCACTTTATTAATAGCTATAGAGACACAAAAATACAATGGTGAAACCTGGTTTTTTTTTTAACGTACTATGGCATGTATTATAATTCTTATCAATATTTAGTTATATCAATGCTTTTGGGTCTATTCCAATTCTTATGAAGAGAAGAAAGATCCATCACCTGCTGTGCATATTGTAAAGACAACTTGAACTGAATCGAAGAAGAAGAACATGACCAGGAGAGACACAGACGCTCCGATCGGCAGGAACAACGCCTGGGTAGAATCGATGGTTTGAATACCTGCGGAAGAAAGAAAGTGACATTGAACTTGGGCCATTTCTAACCACACACACACTGACAGCCTGTCCTCACCGAATACCACTGAGGACTCTGACAACATATTCCAGTGCTGGTGCAACAGACTGAACATCTGACTCCCAGGGCCTCGTGCACTATCACAACCAAGTGCCGCAGTCGGTGCAAAACCACACCAGCTACACTGCGGGTGTGGACAGCAACAGCTCTGCTTTGCAGAACCCAAGAACTGCAAGTTGAAAGTAAATGTATCTTTTTTTTTCTTGTGCCAGAGATCGAATGTATAGCAAGTTAAAAAAATTAACATGATTTAGGGATTAGGAATCATACAGCAATTATATACTTGCTTAGTTTTAGCTTGAGCAACATAAATGTGTTGAATAGAGCATATGAAAGTTTTATTTAACCTCTCAGCATGAGGTAAAGAGCCTGACCAGCAGCAGAGCTGCAGTGTTAGGTTGACTGAGCTCATGCAAAGGGTGCCACGGCTTCAAATTCCACTTGGGCGAAGGCCACCGTGCACTTGAATTGCATCACTGATTGCAACTGCCAGATAACATCGAGCCCAACAATAAAGGGCAGTCTTCAAAAAACACCAAGTCGTTTACGTGTTTATGAAACTATAAATTCATTTTGGCGTGCACTGTTCTTGCCTTTTATGATAAAAACCATCAAAAATTCGTTCTCACATTTAGAGCTGGAAGCAATTTTAAACAGTGAAGAGCTACTGAAGTATTTTACTCTGACTATTTCCCCTACCTCAACTATGCAGTGTGTCTACCAGGGATATTAATAATGAGACAGGGCATTTTTTACTATTTTTTACCACATTTTTAGAAAAAATGAGATCAGGCTTTGGAAAGCCCACCTATCCCCACGAATTCTAATACTTCACCAGTCTCTGTAGCTGTATTTCCAGCTGATGGCAAGTTGGGAAGAGGCCATAGGTAGTAGCCCAATTAAAAATACAAGGCATACTTATACTGCATTAAAATAATAGGTAAAATCCAAATTAGTCGTTTTATAAGAAGTATCCAAAATGTCTCTTATGAAAAATTATTACAGGATGCAGACTTACGTGAGATCTAAAACCAGCTTAACATCACTGTGTTCATGCTGCTGTATGAAGCAGGGTTTTACCAGTCCCAGGGTTTTAAAGATAACTTTTTAAGTTCTCAAGCAGAATATCTGTGCATATGTCCATACACACATACAGAGACATACACACACAAGAAAGTGCACACATACATTGTTTGTGTGTGTGAGAATGGCTTTACTTTTTTCTGTGGAAGAGTGGCAAGTTGTCTGAATAACGGGTTCCCTACACAATTCAAGTTATCAGTGTGTCTGAGCGTGTTGGAAAACCTCACACGCACGTGAAATACACTCACTAATACTTAGTATCTGTCATAAGAATTTATTATTTTCTTAGAAGAAAAGCTAAATAAGGAGTGTGGAAGCCATGACAGCTGCACTCTATGTTCATTGGTTAGTTCAAGTCACAGATCTATTATTCCTAAACATAAGTAGCACAATAAATTTCAAAAATAATAAGCAGAAGAACTCAGTCACTTGGGATTTCTCTGTTACTAAGGTCTGGTACAGAAGGGTAAAGTAGAATATAGATAGTTCAGCGATGACAGTGCAAAGACACAGACATTCCTGTGTTCTAATCTCTGACTTGGATCTAGTTCCTCCTGCTTGGAGAAAAAAAACATTTATTTGCATGCCCTTCAACTTCCTAGAGGAAAAAAACCAAACAAACCAAACCCCTAGAAATGACATACTACAAACCACTATGGCATATGGGAATTAGTGCCTGTGGTGTTAAATGTCAAAGTTCTTCATTTCATTCCTGATCATTTTGACAGCTAATCCCCTTAATGTCCTTACTCCCCAGCCCCAGACTGTCTTCTCCTGCTTCCCAGATGCCAAAAGCCTCAACCGTTCATTGCTGAATCACCAAACACAGCAACATCTTTGCTCTGTGTTGTCAACAGAAGCAGTGCTCTGACAACTATGTAAATTTCAAGAGTCTATAGGAAAAAAAAAAAGTTAAAAAAAAGCAAAAGACACGCACAACACGACAGATGTTACTTAATTTATAATTTTAAGCTCCATTTCTTACTTTAAAGAAAGCACCCTTAGCATTCAGGGTTTCATACACAGGGCTGCTCACATATTCCACTTCTGTCTTCTGAACTTGGGGAAACTATTCTAGAGCCTATTCTCAGAATATGGCCATATAAATGGCTCTAAATTAAACGTGGGTGTGAATTTACAGCACATCCCACTCTAACTGCTCACGTACATAAATTACTTGCAGAACAATGTATCTCAAATGGCCAAGCTGCCTGGAATCTATTTATAGATTACAGATGGGACAATTGCCACGTAGGAGCTGACATGTTAATCCCCACTCTGAACAGACTGTGGAGACAAAATTTGTTGTCCGTTATAAATGAATTGCCCAAAGTCATGTGAACTCTGTATTTCAATATCACTATTGATAAAGCTGAATCATCCTTACGGACCTGTTAACACAGTGTGAGATCTCTTGTTGCTTATGGACTGGTTTGTATGTCCTAGTGATAACCTCCAGACAAGAAGAAATGACATCCCCTTCTCATAACTGTGTGGTGGCTTTTGAAAAGTAAAGCCATTTCCGTTTCCAGTACAACCTGACAAATTGTGTAGCATGCAAGTTTTATGCATTATTGAAATGTTAACATTGATGTTTTAAATTATGCTTTCATGGGCATGAACTAGAGAGCGGTATTGGTGCACAGCAGGATGGCAAGTGCCCAGACAGCACAGTTCTGTGACATCAGGTGAATCTACAATGCGCAGAGCTGAAACACAGGGCCGGACAAGCCCAAGAAGATGCAGCATGCTGGGTGACAAAAGAGAGGTAAGGAGTAAAGCCAACCCTTACTGTTATTGGTGCTGTTGCCGTTAAAGGACCCAGCTGCGCTGCTATTGTCTTTCTCTTTGTCTTGGTTCTCAAAGTCCATGTTAAGAGACCTGCAGGAAACAGAGCAAACATAACAGACAAGTTTGAAACGCCTATTTAGGCTCATCAGCTACAGCCTCGTTACAGTTCCACGACAGCACTCTCCCTGAAAAAGCCATTTAATAACAGTTATTAGAAAAAACACCATACATATTAAAAACACCATACATATTAAAAAAAAATAAGATTTAAAAAAAAAAAAGAATAAAAAAGGCAAGCTTACAGTTACAGATGAGGCACCAAATCTCACAGGTTCTGATAGCAATACAGTCACCACAGTGTGAACTGGTACATGTGCTAATGCCAAACCGCAACCAAGATACCTATCTGTGTTACTGGGAAGCACAGAATGTGATGGGGATGCAATCAATGTTTCAGTTCTCTGATGAATTTGAACTCCTTCCAAGATAGTTCTCATTCAAACTTAACTATTGAGTTTCATTTTTAAACACTACTATTTCCCTCCTCTAAATTTCGTTATCAATGATGACCAAAACGAGCTGATAAGTAATTTCTCTGCTGAATGTATGGTCTTACTTCATCGAAAAAGTTTCATCAAAGCCTAGAAAGTAACCAGATCTATTTTACATACCCACAGAACAGATGACTAGCGAAGCTCTGAATAGCACGAAGTGATACAATTAAACCACAGGAGCTGACACCATTCCCTTACGTACCCAGCTCAACTGTCATTGGTTCATCTTTTCATTTTGACATACACACTTTTAAAAGCTCCACAATAGCACAGTATTCCACCCTTTTCCCACAGTCCCCCACTTTGATGCAACTTCTAAATGATATTCTAAAAATGTTGGCATAACTTTCTGAAACGGGGGAATTTCACCGGAGGTCTGGTTTGGCCAGCAATCATTTCTATCTTTAAATTCTCTGTTGTTTTTAATAAAAAATACTAACAATCAAGTTTACCGTGATAGTTTCTCCTTCTGATACATGCAGTCAGCCGTGATTTAGCTGCATATTTATTTATTCAAATAACCTACAGAGAAGCACTGTACAGTTCACGCTGTACGGCTCCTGTCTTAACTCTGCAGCAGTACCCAAATATTGCAATAAAACTTCCAGGTCAACAGGCATTAAACTCCTTTTCAAGTTCAGCTCTGAGTACTTGTGCTGCACAAAGTAACCTAATTCTATTAATTAGACAAGTAAAAAATACACCACAATCTTTATACAGTTCTACAGTTACTTCCTTTTAGTGTAAAGGTAACCTACTGCCATGCACAGGTGGGCAATTCTGTGCTGCAGTCACACACCTGAAACCAAGAAGTCCAGTATAAAACTGGTGTTTCTTCTGCTTCCATTATGCAAGTGCTCCCAAACAGGGGTGCAAAATTAAAGCAGTCTTTGGGCTCAGGCAAACTATGAGGAAGCTTCAACCTCAGACATACAGGCCATCCACACAGATCAGCGATCACCAGCTACAAAGTTATTAAACATTCAAAGAGGCAATGGAGCAAACTGAGTTTCTAACAAAGTATCTGTATTTCTGAGCTTGTTCTTCTGAAGATGTCTCTGCTCTGCATCACTTGGGGTGCCTTTAGGCTTCATTCACACTTCCTTTTCCCCATTAATACACTGCAGCCTTGCATTTTTCCTCTCAAGCTACCGAAATCCCGGAGGAGGCTGACAACCCTCCAGGACTGGATCCAAGATTCAAGCAAACAGGGTAACTCTTTCCTCAGTGCAGCGTTCCATTCCTCCCTGAATTAGCGCAGTGTAGCAAGAACTTCACACCATCGTTTTCTCAGTGGCATCAGGCAATTCCTAATTTAAGGGACTGCTATCAGCAAAGAAAACTGGAAGTAAACTATTAGATCTACTGCTCATAAACAACTCCAGCCCCTCTCCTTTTACAACAATGGTGTCAGCAATTATTACATTATTACCTATAACCACACCTACCTCAAAAGTAACCATAAATTACGATACTACTCTCATGTGGCAACAAATCTGCTGATCCAAGACAACTTCTGAATAATCTCCAACGGTTGTATGATTTGGCTCTGCTACAAACTTAATAAACAAATTGAGAGGTGATCTCTAAAACACCCTCCATGGAAGTTTAAAATTATATCATAAAATAAGTTACACTCAAAACTACTGGACTGTAAAGGAACTGCAAGCTGAGAAACATTTGCTTTTTTGTTCCAAGTTTCTGCTGGGCTTTCAAAGGCAACATTCAGCCAGCACCTCCCACTGGGCAATAAAGTGCACACTTGTTTCTTCCATGGGTCCTCCCAGTTCAAGCCAGTTGATTTGTAGCACAATGTTTCAAAGCAACTGGGCTCAGCCTCCCACAGGGAACCACTCAGTAGGGTTACAGTAAGGCCAAAGGAACGAGTAAGCTGCTGGCACATTGTTATCATTAAAGTTCAGATTCAACTATGGATCACTTCCACTGCAGCAGTGCTTTGGGGAAACCCTGCAGGAGAATGTTCTCATGAAATAATGGAGGAAATATGAAAGCAAGAATCATAGAGTCACTTGCAGATGCAGTATATTGAGAAGTTCCTTTTTGCTCTACTTAGTGAGGACAGTCACCCATCTTAACAGCTCTGGGACTATGAGAATTGTGGGTTGCCACAAAATTGCCAGATCTCAATTGCTCTAAATAAAAAATTACAATTACGGTCTGAATCAGTCACTGACCTGAGACAGTTCAATTCAATCAAAACTCAATGCCTGTTACAGAGAGCGCCTAAAATACGCTGTGTGCTCTAACACTGCTACAGTCACTAAAAAAGCGTTCCTGAGAGATTAAAGGACAAGCTCCAATGCAAGATGTGGAGTGGGAATAAGAGTAGGGGAAACAAGAGCAGAAAGCGCACATAAAAACGTTATCACCGCCTAGCAGATAAGATCTGATAAGAACATCTCACCTTCAGCAGTCGTTCTATGTGCATCCGCTTTGCGCACGTGTGCGGACAACCCCTGCGGTGTCTGGTCAGGTCTGCCCAAAGCCCTGGGTCCACCCCGCCAGTGCTGCGGCTGCAGGGGCCGATGAACTCCACGCACAGCCTTTCTTTGCTTTTTATTGTGAAATATGCATCCCGATTCCCACAAACATTGGCGCATAAAGCCAACCATAAAGACATCATGTCAACTACTTTCTATTTATATAGATGTACTTCAGGTACTCAAAGTCTAGAGACAGAAGACAGCAGTTTCAGCTCGTGCTGCTTGGTTTGGTTTCCAAGCATATACTTGAACAGGTAGATTCTGGGTTAAGTCTGGCTTTACATAAGCTGAGAGACCATGTCTGGGTATATGATAGGATAGAAAAAGATTTAGCTGCTACCTGCCTGCAAAGTAACCACAATATTTAAATCACACAGAAGCACTCGACAAGAACAGGCCGCTGTCTTGCAAGAACCCAGAGGAAACAACCTGTTTCAAGCTAAGTTCACCTCTTAAAAACCCCGTAACTAACACACACTGGCTTGCTCCAGCTTACAGCTTGTGGCGGTTTAAAGGATTACACTTGCCCCTTTGGCAGGCAGTAATAAAGTGCATCAAGTTCAAGGACTGAGAGACGGTCAGAATGTATATGGGAGAAGTGTTCAGAAGGGCTTGAAGCTGAACGGCCTGCCCCAGCAGAAATGCAGGGAGGAAACACTCATTCATTCATTCAACCCCAGGAAGAGAGGCGGGAACTCAACTCTGTCAGCTGCACTTCATTCTGGATGTGGACTTCACCCATGATCTATTGGACATTCCGAGTATCTTGAGGGATTGGGGGTTGCTGGTTTGTTCTGGATAAATGATGCTCGTATGAATAAGGACAGTGGACCAAGGCTTTCTTTCGTTCCCCTGAAACCTCTGGCATTAAATTAGATCCCCCATGCACATGGATTTTATCCTAATGACACACCCACCCAATTCTTGCTGATCCGCTTACGGCACTTCTGTTTAAGTCACTTGCCAGCAACACCACAGTAACTCTGCTTGCCTCTTTTCAGACTGAAAATCAGAAAGAAAACAACCTTCCTGTTGTAGAAAGTGTAACTGAGGACTGCTATTTTCTTTTTGTCTTAAGACTTCAATCTAGATGAAGGCAACATTGTTGTAATTTGAGAATGAGCATCTCGAGCTGTAACTTCTGTCTTTCCAGGAAGTCACTTTTCTAAGAAAACCCACCAACTTTGCCAGAAGCTTTCATTTTACTACTTTAGGAATTTCCAGATTAATATAATTCTGCAACTTACTACCACACTTGAACTTCTTAAATAACTTCATCTTATCTTAGACTCCTTTGGTAACATCACTGTACAATCTTCTGTAAAAAAACTGCTTTTGAGCTCACTGAGTCACCAAACTGAAGAGGAATTTGTCCAAGTCACCATCATAACTGCAGTTTTCAGCTCAGAAATCTGCTGAAGAAACTACATACAGGAAATTAATGAGGCTATTGATTTTAAAACTCTGGCCCCCTGTCTTGGTCTGTAATATCTTGCATCTTGACATCTTCAGGATACAGGCAAAGGAAGTGGACTAGAACAGGGCATTTCCTCAGCTGGTTTGTACCCACCACCGCTCCACTACTTCATCCAGTGCATCAGGTTGTTCAGAAGTTTGCCGGCCTTGTTACGTGAGCAGTTTTAAATGTAAAACACATAGGCCAAGATGATAAAATAGCCTGTGTATATAGGAACAGGATGGCAAACAGCGGGGGAAAGGTTTTAAGAGCAAGCAGCTCTCAGGCAATTTCAGTTCCAGCACTCCTGCTGGGTTATATTCCATTATGTTCTCACAATTGAATTTTAATAAATGCTATGGCTTCTTGCAGGCACATGCACTGTTCCTTTTTACACAGCTGCATAAATTCACATAGTTAAAAACTGATTTAGTCCCTCAACTGTATGTTAGATTGACTGAAAACTTGAGGAAAAACCTAAACAAACACAATCTTCTATTTTTAATTTTCATCGTCTTCCGATTTTACTTTCCTAGAGCCTTCTACTTTAATTCCATCAGCAGTGCTGTTATCTCATACTTGCTGGCAACAACAGCCAGCCAAAAACTGTCTCTTTCGTTATATGACTTTTTTAACTTATGATGGTGATTTAAAATCTCTTACCCTAACAGCTGCAGCTTACATCATGTATATGACCATGGCTATCATCTCTTTCAGGAATAATCATAGCAGTTCTGAGACTTCCTAGTGAACATATGGCCTTTTATCATAGGCTTGTTCAATGAAGCAATGTTCTTCAAGAAACAAATTAAAACAGGCTGTACTTCAGTTTGAAAAAAATGTTTTCATGCCGTGATTGATTTTTTTTAATATGTCAGTATGAATATCAGCCCTTCGGTGCCACTACACTAAAACAAGCCGTATGACACGAGATGCAAGTCTAAAGGGACAACTATGTTTTCTCTAAACTATACTCAAGTCTCCTAAAATGGGGTAAATCTGATTTTTGAAGATGCAATCTTATCCTGCAGCAGTCCTCAGACACTGCTGGAATTCAACACTGACCGTGTTTCCCATTTCTCTGGTAAGCAGTTACTTACACTCCAGTGGGAGCACTGGGACTCGGGGATCTCTGTTTGACAAGCCTTGTTTGCAATCACAACAAGGATATGCTGAATCAGCTGATACTAAAACATTAGATATAAAATTCTACATTGATAACATTACATTCCTATCTCTCTCAACAATCCTCCAAAACCCTCCAAAATGCAACTTTACAGAGCTGTCTTCCAGGACTAACCTCTAAGTTATCTTATACATGCTTCTAAAATACAATTATGTCTTTCTGAAACCCCAATTAGCTACTTTTTCTTCCTTTTCCATTTCTTTTTCAGAAGCAAGAACTATCTCATGTACATTAGCCATCGTTCTGACAAAGGCACAGTGAAACAAAAGGTATTCAGTCACTTGCAATATTTTTATTTGAAAAATTCTGCAGAACCTTAAAGAAAAAAAAATCTTACCTGAAACTGCCGTAGACTATGAGGAGAATAGAAATCAGGAAGGTAGACACTTGGCTGGAATCCACAAGGGAATATGCCCTGGAATTAGGAAAAAGAAGGCAGGTGGGTCATCATGTGAGCATCCATTTCTTGAGTGCCATTTGCCAATTCTTTTTCTTATTAGAATACAAATGAAGAATTGGATGACAAATCTTTACAGCAGCTCTCTCAAGTTCTCGTATTGTTCAGGAACATAAAACCTGTAGCTTGTAAATGATCTTTTTCTATTGAAGACCACAGCATGAAAAATGTATGAAACAACCAAAGGACAATTCAAAAGGCTGGTGGTGATCTGTTCTGAACTCACTGCATTCAGATTTTTTTCCTCAAGCACACTAAAATTGCTTCAGTTGCAACTAATGCAACCTTGCATATAAATGACACTACTCTGGTGTCTCTAAGACTCCCTATGCCTTAATAGTTCACTTGCAGTATGTCAGTAAAAGCTCACTTGGTCCAGGAAAATCTAAAAAGAAAAGCCAAAACCCCTCAAACTTCACAACAAGCTGCAACATGCCTCTGTTACTCCACACACAATTACTTCCCTATTACATCTTTCAGAGCACTTGATGCAGGATTCCTGACAGAAATTTCAGCAGGAGGCTTAAAACCCAGCTTTACTTAGGTCGATGTCCTGATATAACACACCTTGGTGTTTAAAGCACTGAAATGTAACTATTGCCACTGGCTGATTTCTACTCCTGTCCTTGCCAGGGCAAACCCTACTCTGGAGCTGACACTGAAACTTCTTTTGACCAGGCACAGGACTGGAGGCAGCACGTTCCCAGTTGACAGCCAGCTTGGGAGAGTGGGGTTGATACACAAGGGGACAGAAAAGCCTTCAAGGGTGACCTTGAGGAACAGACCAGCAAGAGAGCTGCTCACAAGTCAAGAGAAGCGATCACTCCCCCTGCTTAGCACTTGTGAAGCTGTGTTTCCAGTATTGCCTACAGTTTTGGGGGCCCCAGAGAGAAAAGCACTGGCATGCTGGAGCGGGCCAAGCAGAGGGCCCCGTGCTGGTTGGGGGACAACAAACAAGGAGAGGCTCCCCAAGTCACACTACAAATCCCAACAAATTTTCCACAACTTGTGCTAAAATAATGGAAAAGAGAAAGAGTTAATTGCACTAGTCTCATCCTACAAAAAAAGATAGCTGAACATTTCTGAAAACCAACTGCAAAGCCTGATTTCAGCAAGACTATGGATATGGAACAAAGATAATTGCATTACATTGATAGTTCCAAATTAAATATCACTAAACAAATAAAAACCAAAGATACAAGACAGTTAAAGAATCACTCGTCCCACTCCCAATTTAAAAGCAATTTAGAGAAAATTACTAAACCACTAGACACATAATTTTTTTTTAAATATATAAACACAAATGTAAATCTTCTACTATAGAAAACCAATATTAAACACCACTGAAAAAGACTGCCTCTTTTAGATGAAATTATATAATTATGGAATAAGCTTTTGAGAAATGAGAAACTACTTTTGCTAATTACCATAAACAACTTCAACATTACCCCACACTAAAAGTGAAAAACAGATGCCTTATTTGCTCATAAAGTTGGCCAATACATAAAGATGATCTTAAGCTTTTTCTGCTTTTTTTTTTTTTTAATTATTTCAGTCATGTTTGACCTTTAGTTCCCAGGCTGTGAAACAGAGGTAGTCTTCAACGTATCCATGAAGATCAAGGTACTGAATTGCAAATACATGTGGTAAGCACGTACAATCAGATATATATATATACATACACACACTGTTCATGTTACAGACAATATAGTTCATAGCATATTAGTTTCAGTCAATGATTACAGCTAAGCACATAACAAGAAGAAACCACTTAAGGATGAACATACTGGTTTTATGTCCTGTTACTAGCTTCAGTTTGAGAGAAGCATTCCCTCACCCAACCTTGGGCGAAGGGAAACTTCACATCCTGTTTGGATTTGAGCACAAATAGTGGAATCCATCTATTAAAAGAATGCTCAGGAACTCCAAATTTATAAGAAAAGCAAAATGATTGAATGGAATTTCAACTGGGATTAAACACGTCCAGGGTTATGCACTGAACTTTATTAACTGATGTTCATAAAATTACATCTTCATAAATTGGCAAATACTTTTGAGGTGAACAATGTTTTCTATCTAATTCATCACTCGGTGGCAACTTTGGCAGCTGTGATAATTAAAATGCCATTTCATCATAATTACTAAACGTTAGTCAAGACAAGGCTGTGAACGTTAGAAAGCTTTATAAAACAGATAACTAAGGATGACACCCAGATCACGGATCAGCCCTGTGCATAATCCATCAAGTTTTGTTTTAAAAACCGAGGGCCCCTCAGTACAATGAAAGCAACCGAAGAGGCGCAAAGGCTTCTAAGCACTGCTCAAGGCACCACAACCCTCCTGCTGGGCTGCAGTGCACCAGGGCAGCTCTCTGCTGACCCACGCCAGGGAGAAGGGAGAAGGAAAGCCCTCCCACCCCGCACTAGTGCCACAGTGCAATTAGAAACTCACTGCACATTACTGATGTTTCCTGCCTTTACCACACAGCGATCTTATAGCAGGACATTCTAAAAACTCAGTGTTGGCGTGACTATGATGGTCTGGGAATACTCATGTTCCCTGATCCTCCAGCAGACAGGGCCAGGGAGATCCAGTCAGAGTTTCCTTCTTCCAGAGGCAGCTGGAAAAAGAGTGACGCAAAACAGACACCGTATGACAAGTCTCGGAGTAACGGCACCGCAGGAATCAAGCGAGCAGCTCGGGCATGTCCAGTTTCAACTCAAAGTTTCCAACACAAGCAGCCCACAAGCAAACTTCAAAAATAATTTTATAATGCTGAAGTGAATCTCATTGTATTAAAACTCTCCATCTTGACATCTAATTTCCGTGCATTAGATAAGATACTGCACACTTGCTAAATGCACTAATCTAAACTAGAGCTAGTAAGCAAATGATAGCACCACATGAAAGAACTGGGAAGACAGATTACTTCAGAGTTTTGAGTATTTTTCAAAAGGCCAGGCTGATCCCAGAGCAAAGCCATTTGTATTTTTAACTGAAATTTAAATTACTTTCTCCATGTCCAAAAGAGTCCATATACCTCTAACTGGGTTCTCCTCTATGCATATTTCAAGTGTGCAAGTTCACACACACTCCCACAGCCACACACGGCAGCAGTGCCACGTTCTTCTCCAATGGGATCGGCCAAAACCAAACCAAAACCACCCCACTTATGAAATTGTGTCAGAAGTTGGAGCAGACTTGGTGCCGTCACACTTGACCAGCCTTCCGCTGCACACCTGGAAATGAAACCGTCTTCCTTCTACAAGGTGCTTTTGTAAAGTTGAGTATTTCATCTTAGAATAAGTAGTGGGAGCTTAGGGACAGAAAATGCCTGTAACAAGCAAATGGAGAGTTGTCCTTTGACTTAAATACTGAGTTTTAGAAGCAATTCTTAGTACTTACTACGTAACAATCCACAAAGAAAAGATTGTTATTCTTCATTCTCATTCTGAAAACTAACTGGATAGGGCCCTGCTAAAGACTGCTGTCTTTTGAAGGGCTTACTCCAGCATAGTTCATCTGCATTACAAGAACAACTACCAACCTGTTTGTGAACTCTCATAGGTATGCAGAACGCTGCTGCAAACATAGAGACACCATCGCTTTGCCCAGGGAAGCACATTTTTCAGGATTCTTACACTTCCACACCTAAAATTCCAGATCCACATAAGGAAGTTGGCTTAGAAGTAAGTTGTTTAATCAGGCCATCAGAGAGATTCTTGGTAACTCAGTCAAGTAACAAATAACTGAATGTAATGATCAGACCCGAATATTTTATAAAACCAAGCACACTGGTGGCTTACTTTTCTCTGTAAGCAACTTTTCTCAGCCAGCTCGTGAGAGGTAACTTCCCAAACGCCTTCTCCGCAACTCAAGATCTCACTCTGAACCTGCATCTTTACATGGCTGAGATAAACTTCAGCAAATTCTCTGCCATTAGGCATCTATTTCTGGCAGCTTCACGGGCAAGCGCTTACAACACAGAGCCTGCTAAGGCATGCCAAGACAGAGACACAGCAAGCGCTGTTCTATAACATATTCTGTGTGTCAGCCCTACGCCTATACAGTGAAAGTATTGTCCGGACAACAATCCAAGCGGCGAGCTCTCCGGCCTGGCACAGACCGCTCCACGGGCCTTTACCTACGGAACAATGGCAGGGGTGCCCAGCCACCGCGCCACGCTGCCGCTTCCACGCGCCCCGACCAGCGCCCCCGGGAGCCGCGCCACACCAGTCACAGCTGGCGTTCCAGGCAGCACCCTCCCCTCTTCGGGGAAAACATGAATAACTTCTGTATTCCCAAGGGAACAGAGACCCGCTTCATTCCCAGCCAGGGAAGATGGTCACCAGCTAATAAAAGCTGCAACAACAACAGGAATAGCGTTACGTTAGAGACGCTTGCACGCTCTCTTCCCTCTGTATCAGCACCTGCAGGTCAGGCTCTCTTTTCTCTTGTGGCCACGAGTCCAAGCTCACCTGTCTTTGACTGTCAGACTTCATCCTACAGGGTCTCTGCCATCTCACTGCTTAGGAATTAGTGATAGAAAACCCCTCTTTTAGCCCTACTGTTCTCCTATTATATACTTAGTTCTTAATTCCTCTGGTTTTGCTATTTCTTTTGCACTTCAAACTCCAGCGAATCACCTGGTCAATGCAAGCACTGGTTTTCATGTTTCAGCTCTTCCTCACCACCAAGATAAGCAGTTTCTTTAGAAGGGTCTGAACAGACCTTCCAATCCAGCAGAAGGAATCCCTTGGGCAAAGCCTGGTACTCCTTTTTGCCCTCTGTGTTGAGTGGTAAGTATCTGCCACTCGCTTTGTTCAGTGAAGACCCAGAGAAAGACAGAACTAGCAACCAAATGTGTCTCCTGATGACAGTGCAGAGCATGACCCTCTACACTTACAACCTACTCACCGTGGGCCGGTCTGATGTAACCACAAGCCAACACTATCATTACAAAAGCAACTTCTCCCCTTTTACCAGCCACCTGTTACCTCTCTGCATCCTGTGCCAGCAAAACCATTTGCAAAACTATATGGAAAACTAGATCAGGGGACTTGTCTGCTTGAATAATAGTGGAGAATGAATGGGAAGTGATTCAAGTGATTCAGATTCCTGGTCTAGCACGTTTCTGGACATAAAATCAAAGAGGAAAGGCTTTTCAGTGGCAGCATTGACTTAAGTATCTCCAAACTATCACCTCGGAGATCAGGGACGCTTTATTAGAAGCCTGTGCACTGAAGCTTCCACAGCAATGCAAGCTGAAGGCCTTGGAGGTGAATCATTCTCCCACAAAAGCTGTTCTAACAGCAGCAAGGTAAACTTCCCCTGCATTCACTACACATACACCAGGACGCAAACAAGAGGGCAACAAATAAACGACATCAGCTTGAAAAGTGCAGTAAACAAACTAACCACTAAAGTTCACATAAAGAGAGAATACTGAATTTCACCCAAGAACTTTCAAGATGAAGGAAAATAAAGCTAGAGAAGGAAGGTAAGTGTAGTAGATAGGCTAGAGTAAGGATTGACTGAAATAGCAAAGGTAAGTCTGTTTCTTTGCTCAATGGGACTAAAACTGGGAGTTGCAGACATCTACCACAGAATCCCCGAAATTCACACTGACAGAATCATTTAGTTCACTGAGTTTATAATTAGATCTTATTTTGGGGACAGACAATGAGTCATGACAGATGTTCACCTCACCTGTTGTTTAAAACATTCATTGGCAAAAAGACTTCTTTACAGCTAATGTACATCTTTCTTACTACAATTTTAGTCCGTGCTTTTTTCTCCTGTACAAAAAGTCCTTAAAAACTCCTTAGGAGCTTCTCATACCAGACATGGGCTGTGAAGAAAAAAAATAAATAAATCCCCAAGCCCCAACAATCAACTTTTGCTGAAAATCTGGTGTTAAATGAAAAAAAAAAAAATCAAGGATGGAGAAAGTTCCCAGCTCCCACTCCTTTCTTAAATTTCAAAAGCTATTTAATGTGCTTATTTCATCAGTGATTGCTGTAGAAAAATAGCAATTCAAGAGAAACTAGCTGGTACAATTCAACACCAGTTGAAGTTTATTTTGCAGTTTGCTTCCCCTGCCCCAACCCTGGTTTTTGGAGCTATCAGCTGTAGGCAGAAATGAGTGTGCCCTTTCACACCGCTGCAGTGACCCTACGCATCTGTCGTCTTCTGATCGCACCAGAGCCTGCCGCTCATAGGGAAAACGGCTTCTTCAATCTACTTGTCCCAAACATTCTACTAACTACTTTATTCCTCAGCAGAAGTATGAGAGAATACAGTGACCAGGACAATGTATTGCTCAAAGTGATTCACTGTCGACGCTGCAGTGCAAGGCGTTTGTGAGCTATCACTGCAGCAGCATTTTTTAAGACAAGCAAATCAAACCGACAGACTCCAGAGCACAGCCCTAGGGCAGGGGAACGAAGAGCAGAGCCACGTACATGAAGATCAATTACAGTTAATTGTGCAAATATTCATTTTGGTTGGGGGGCAGACTCACTCTGTAGGTAAAACCAATACCACTTTTTTCCTTTACTGAATTCCAGGTCAAGGGTATAACTAAAAAGCCTCTTTCAGCTGCCTTCCATGTGCAAGATATATACATATTTAAGAGCCTCCATTAGGCTTGCTGCCAAACCAAAGTTAAATCCGAGTGTAACAGTCAAGGGTATAATTTTAACCGTGAAGTCATGGCACCCACAGCTGTAAACATATCTCAACACTATTCCATTCTTCAGTGTGATTCATAGGAAAAACAAGCAAATTGCTATGGCTTCACTCAGGGTAAAGGAATAGCTTGGATTCTAAAGCAAGTTTACAGTTTCATCTCATTGTCACGCGCAGATAAGCTCTGCTAAGTCTGAGTAATTTATGGAACATGGATCATATCAGAAGAAACAAAACAAAACAAAAAACCCAAACAACTTAAAGCAAGCCTCAAGTGAAAAAAAAAAAAAAAAGGAGTAATTTGAGATGTCCCACTAAAATCAGATTTTCCTACGCAGACTTGGTTAGGGCTCAGGAGGGCATTTTGAAGTTGTAACCAGAGAACAATTCTGCTGTTTATCAGACACAGGGCTCAGAACAACATTCACACACTATTAGATACCAAATATATATATATGTGTGTGTGTGTGCGCGTGTGTGTGTGTTTTAAAAAACTAAAACCTCAATTTCCTATTCTACCCTTTCCAGAAAGCTGCTTTCCTAAAATTCTCACCCTAAATCCAAATGCCAAGCTCCCAACTAAACTGCTAAGAGAAAACACTCCTCTGAGCTCACTTTGAGAGGAAACTGAAGCAACACAGCCAGTAAGGCTTCAGGAGAGACAATCTTACAAAAACCCCACATTTTCTGTTAAAAACATTATCTCAGCTACCCTTTCTGTTCACCCGCCTGTTTGCCAACAGAACAAAGAACTGCATGTTTCCCAGTGTTTACGAATTACAGTAACTGGAAGATTTCCAGATTTCACAGTCAGCCTGGAGCATTCGCATTCCCCACAGGAACGGGAGCACAACTTCCAGTCCCCGCACGGAAGCATCACAACACCTCAGTCATCCAAAGCAGTGTCATTTCCAACCAACACTGAGCTGCGTCCCTGTGCCTCACAAGCATCCCCAGCTCCTGACCTCCCCACTGCTCTGGTGGAACCTCACTACACAGGATACTTGGGAGCAAAACAGTGGTTAATGGAGAAAAATTACATCTGCAAGTAAGTTGTATTGCACACATATATCTAAGTATTAAGTAGCCAGAACCAAAATAATTCCCCCAAACATATTGAATGTTTTTGACATTCCTGGAACAGAAAACACAGGGGGTTTTATTTCATAGTATCCATTTTACAGACTGAATGGGAGCCCGGACGCAATTTTCACCTCTTGCCTACACACAAAAATAAATTTACTTTTTTGAGGTTCAGTTTTATTGAGGAGGGTTGGTTGATTTGGGTTGGGGTTTTTGATCTAAAACTCAAAAAAAAAAGAAAACACAAGAAAACCCCACGCCCTGGGAACCTCCCCTTCTTTCTTTTTTTCCTTCCAGAGGGAAAAAAAAAAAAAGTCATGCAAAACCAGGTATGCTTTTACTGCCAAATACATGTCACCACCAGCCGAGGAATCCTCTCCAGCAGCAGATTTAGAAACACTACCACAAGCACACACAACTGCAAACATTTTCTGAAAACGTGAACAAAACCTCCCCAGCACAATGTCTGCAGCAACGGATCCCCATGGAAGAGAAGTCAGGAGGTACCATTTCAATGAGTTAAACTGAACAAGAATAAATGGAAAAACACATTTGACAGCAAAACACACAGCCTGTTAATAGTGAACATTTTACTTAATTTTATCTTTTAATTGTGTCACATTTATTTTGAGCTGTTTCAGATCAGCTAGCTCACTCCAGAACACTGGCATCCTACTATGGGCCAATCCCAGCCAACTGCTGAGCCAAAGCGCAGCCCTGGTTTTACTTTTTAATATAATTATTACTTTTATCCATTCTTGACAACTAAATCCAAAGGACTCCTGTCTTAAGGCAAGACGTGCTTGTGTTGCTTTGAAAATCAAAAGTCTGAGGCAAGAAAGACTAATAGGCCAGCCACCCACTGTAAAGTTTACCCCCTTATACTAGCTCACCTCCGACTGCAGTGGCATTAACAGAGCTCTGCTAACAAAACCTCCTTTTCAAACATTTGCCATTACAATTAACCTGGATTTTGCAAGTAAAACTTATTTTATTTACGGGCAGGAAAATAAGAAAGAGGTGGAAAAATTACCCCAGCAAAGCAGCAAGCTGACCTGGCAAGTTATCGTTTTTGTGAAGTGAGTTTCCATTCAGGTCAGCAGTTGCACAATTACAAGGCATGATGCAAAGACAACAAGAGTCGCAGGGACAAGGTGGGACTAAAACCCTTTCAGGAGCAGCTTACAGTTAGGTCTGATTAAGCACATGGTAACACACATACCTGTAATCCCAGATTGACTGGAGCTGATGTAAATTAAACAAAACTAACCTGCCTATTTCCCTCTAACCAATCTATGCAGAAGTTAGCACTGGGTTAGTTAAGTCAGTGTTCAAAACAGACCACAAGTATTGTAGCTGCTGCAATCTGTTAGAACATTTTTATAACATTTGCTGCTAGTTCAGCCCTTCCAGATTTGTTGTCACTAGTAAACTCTAGAGTTGCAGTACGCAGTAATATTCATCTCTTGAAAATAACAACACAGTTATTTGTGTCCAGAGTCCTTTGAGCACCCAGACACTTGTATAACCCTCAGCTCTCCGGATGCCTTTGCTACAGCTGCATGGTCCTACCACAGCAGAGCTCCTGAGGCACTCACCAGCCATCAACAAGACTGTCAAGTACAGCCCAGCACCACCAGCAGGTAAGGTAAGGGCATTCACTGAGGGACAAGAAGCAGCCCTACTGCATTTGCCAAAGCCAAACTATTAGTGTGTCCATGCGAATGAGAAAGAGATAAGACTCATTTGTTGAAGTAAAGCAATTGTCTTGTCTGTAACTGTCTTCCTACTTCATCAATTTATAGAGGACTTCAGTGTACTGCAGAGGATAGAGTCAAGTTTTGCTGTAGTGTCATATAAACTGCCAAACAAAAGCATTAATGCTTTTGTGGAAGAATTGAGATCCACAAATATCAGAACAAGATGTGAATATTTAACTATAAAAATACCCATAGTTCTAAGTATGAAACATCTGACAAAGCAAGAAGGTTATGGCTTAGTCACAAGAACCAACTGACCATATATGAAGACTTTCCTCATCTGGAAAGCTTTTTCCATCTTCAAGAAATTATCAAAAGAAGGATTGGAAAGAGGGAGAAGAGAGGAGGTCAAATCAGAATCTGTTACACACGATCCTTTCTCGCCAGAGACAGAAGCGTATTTCTTTATGCAAATTTTCAGATTCCAACAGACTGGTGAACCCTGTAAAGGTCAGTCCAATATTCAGCCTACACCAAAGCTTTGCTGAAACAGCTCTTCTATCTAAATTACCACTTTCAACTGTATGAATTTTCCAAAAATAGTCCTTTTTCCATTGGAAAAAAAAAGCAAATCAAGGGTGTGGTTACTGTAATTTCAGTCTGCAGAGTACCACTGTTCAAGCTGCCTACAGTTTTATGCTAGACAGGCTCATCGTGATTCAAACAACACTGTGCTTCCAGGAAGGGCCGTTCAGAAATGCCAGTGGTTATCCCTAGGGCAGGAAGGTTTTCTACAATTTTCACTGCTAAGACCTTGCTGGGTTATCAAATTATCCATTTATATCCCAGTCAGAGTTCTCAATCACTTGGTAGTACAGTTCTGCGTTAGCCAGATGACTGCTTAGGTTCCATTTTATAACACTTACTGTAGTTACAGGAAGATAAAAACTTCCTCGAAGTCTTCACCTTAGGCTCCCATCTATGTTTTGATCTCTGTAAGCCTTTCTACTAACAGAAGAGCTCATTAACAATTACGATAATCACCTAAAACACAAGGATGCTCCCCACTTCCAGTTTACAATAAAATACATTTACTGGGTGAAGAACTAGTCCCTTCTGCACGAGAGCCTCGTGTTCAACAACAAAGCCCTGTCTGGGCTACACAGTGAGACGTTGACAAGCCAACAGCTCCAGCTGCCAGCCACGGTACAGTCAGAACTGACCCGATCTGGGCTCACTGTGGGTGTTTTGCTCTTACAGGAGCAGGAAGACCTGTTCCAAGCAGGGTTAGAAGCCACTGCAGTGAAAATGCTGACAAGCGATTTATATAATGACTCAACATTGTTAATACAGCTACTGGAGTGTGAGTTACTACTTTCAGTCAACAGCATCTCACGGGACCCTAAGCCGTAAGTAAAAGTTGTCCAAGCTGACAAAACGTGGGATTTTTCATTAACTGGAATTAAATATTTGTCCCAGTCTTCACTGCTGCTTCTGGACCAAAATTAATCCTGTCTCAAAATTAGGAAATTCATATTGGCTCTGCAGCTATCGCCACACAGCTGATGTACAACCTCTGACAATCATCTTTTCTGTACAAGTGTCTTACAGACACGCACAAAAATGTTTTCACAAAAACTAACAAACAAACCAAGCAAAAAAACCAGAACCCCAACACCCCAAACCCAGGCTTCTCTCCCACATATTCCCAGAGCACCAAAATAAGCCCATGTAATTGGTTGTACTGGACTAGCCTTACTTTTGAGTACTTTAAAACTGTGCCACCCAGACTAAGTTTTTCTAAATGTAGAAAAGTGGGTGATAGTAAGACTTCAGCTCTCACCTGTTCATCTTAAGAACAACCAAAAGCTTTTTGGGTCCGTAGTGGACTGAAAGCTCTGCAGTAGTCTCCAATTGTGTGGCAGACACACAGAAGTCAAACACCCAAGATAAATCAATTCTCCAAACCTACAGCTATGATAAAAGGCATACGATGTAAGCCGAAAGTAGCCGTGTTATTCCTGACAATACAAGAAAAAAGAATGCTAGTGGAGGAAAACTGAGTTTCAAGTGGGTCAAGTAACTACAAGCAGCTGAAGATATGTTTAATTTCTTCATTGAAGCAAAAGCACTGCCTGAAAACAATACCACTCCCATTTTCCAAAGCAAGGGAAAAGCAAGGAGTTTAAAAACTTCAAAAAAACAATGAAGAAACCCAAACCTTACATGCAGTTAGAATGTAAAGCTTTAAGTAAAATCTCAAACCAGATTTTCTGTAATATTGTAATGATAATATTTTATGCTGCCAGTGCTTCATTTGTAGAGGAATGAACGCATTGCTGTTCACAAAGCTAGAAGTAGAATTCTAAAAAACCTATGTTGCTTTTTGAAAAGCAAATGCAAGGTAACTTCTTCACAAAGAATAAACTCTTTAAAACAGGCAAAAAATTCAAGCATCATTAGGATCCACATTACCAGTGTGAAAACCAGCACCTTTTCACTGCTGAGTGGAGCCTACCCAGAGAAAACGCACAAAGCCATATTTAAACACACAATGCCCGTGATTAGTTCAGTTACAACTGAGGCAATGGAGGGGGGGAAATAAGCTTAAACCTGGGATTTTGCTCCTGTTCTGTTGCAAGTCACTGACTCCCTATTAAGTTAAAATTCTCACAGGCACAGGCCACGCTCCACACAGTCTCTTAATCAAAGGGAAAGAATGGCTATTTTACCTCGTACAGAAAGAAACAAGAGAACCCGAGAGCAACACGTCTTTAATAGAGGAAGAAAATTCCAAGTATAAAGCACCAAAATGACAGACTACAAAGAAATAGAGACAATCAACGCAGCGTGTTACCAAGGTACCTGTGCCAAAGGCTCAGTGACTCAGGGTAGCATGAAGCTAGGAAACAGAACTTCAGTTTAAATTGCTAGTATGGTGCTACATGCATATAAACAGACTCTAATGCAATTAGCTTGTTAAAGCTGCATGTGATCTAGCACATTAGTCAATTAAGGTTTTACATTATGAGCATTATGATTTTCCCATCCTACTGAACCTACTAATATTACTATTTTGGATAGACACTTCTGTAGCCACATTTTTCCCGAGGTATTCTCTTCATTTCTATTTCTCTTCCTTTTAATCCTGTTTTGTACAAGCATACAAGAAACACAGCACAGGAAGGAGAGAGGACTATTAAGGGGGAAGGCAGACACTGGTTTTTAAGTGTGAATTTAGATCTAGTGTGAGCAGAATTATCAGCCTGTCACTGGAATGGCTGCAGATGGAATGGCTGCAGAACAAGGTTTCTAAGATGACTAAGAGGTAAGAACCTAGTTTTTTATCCTAGAAAAATAGAATCATAGAATGTCTTACTCTGGAAGGGACCTTAGAGATCATCTAATCCAACCTCCCCGCCATGGGCAGGAGTAACACAGTAAGGGGAGAAGCCAGCACACAGGCAAGAAGACACTAAACAGGGGAACTACGAGATTAAAATGATCTATGATTGTGTTGCTAGCAATAGGGGAATTCACATTCTTTCCCAACACCAAATGGTAAACTGATCCAGTTGAACAATTTTCCCCCTCAAATCTAACTTCATTTTCAGATTAACATCTCCACAGTCACAGGAGACAACACAGGAGATGGCAGTTCTTCCACTTTCATGCACTCTGCATAAAAATAAAAAAAAAAAGGGAGGGGAAAACCAAAACCCAAACACCACCAAAAAACACCTGGACCTGTTCCAAATGTACTATCCAGTATGCTCTTTTCAGTCCTGAGAAACAAGAAAAAGAAGGAGAACATGTCCTGCTGCTCTTTTGTACTCATTCCCTCTAAACAGGACAGGCTTAAGGAAACAATAATGTTCAGCCAGAGTATTAGAGGCACCTCTCACACTGAACCTCTGAACGTTGCCACGCTTATTAGCAGCAAACTTTCCTAACAGCACCTGCCGTGTCTTCAATCCTGCACATCAACCTTCCGGACAAACTACGGTGTATGAGGCTTTATACACAGGACTGAGTGAAATTTAGATTTGACCAGTATCAAATGACATCCACTTGAAAACTGAACTGGTTTTATCAGAGAGATACCATCATTTCATTACATCCCATTCTTCTTCTCCAAACACAGAACTGAAATGTACACACCAAACCCAGTGCCAGACAACACGGAGAGCGAGTGGGTAGCATTTCTGCAAGTCCGAGGGTAACTCGATGCAAAAGTTACTAGAAATCCCAAACAAAATCAAAAATACTATTTTTCACTGGACAAAATATCTGCTTTTTAAGAAGCAAACTTCTATGTAAAGGCATCAAGTTAACATTACACAGGAAAGCAAGTTCTCTCCTGCTGACAGGTCATCCAGTAATTTGCAATGGTTGTCCCAAACATCCAACTGAAACGCTGCAGCAAAAGGACTCAAGATGGTAACTTCTGTTCACATCTCCCTCTCAGTACGAGATTAATTTTAGTTCATTAATTCAAGTTGTACACATTCAATGGGTGTTGCACGCAAGACAAACTGCAACACATCAGAGCAGCGATCCACTTCTAAAAAAATGGTTTTACTTAGGTATTCATTAAATGTTACAGCAGAGACAGATTAAATCTTCAACAATGGAACTCTAACCCAGACAGAGTCCAAGCCAGCACTGCCAGAAGCAGCCCCATCAGATTTTTCAAGCGTTACTAAAAATCATGACACTTCCAGCCACACAGACAGAAAGGAACACTCATAATTACAGGTCAGGTTAACTTCTATTTTTCCCCATCTTCAACAGAATTGCTTTGAAAAGTGCAAACTGACACTTCTGTACAACTCCTGAAGCCCACTGAAACAACAGTCTCTAATTTTTACATTAATGTCAAGTTATTTCCCTAAGGATTAGGGAAATAATAGCTTGATTCTTTTGGGATAAATATGAACTGCTGGGCTTGACAGGGATGTCCGTGTACCAGCAGGCTCAGAATGACTTAATACATGCCTGGCATCTAGGAGCTGCTATAAACCAAACCCGACGGGGTTTTGAAGACACGCTGCTGATGCTATATAGGAGAGGACTCCACTTGCCAGGAAACTGTACATGCTGGAAGCCTAAATGCTGATCCTTCAGCATCTATTTTATTTACTACAGGAAAATGTGAATCAACATAACACAAATTAAAGTGAGTGACCAGATTTAAACATTTGAAATAAACCAAACAGTCTTTTCATCTCAGCAACAGCCTCCTGGTATCATAATGCAGACAAGTAAAACCAAATCGTATGTTGAGAGAGGAGCAATCTCTTATTAGACCAGCTAATATACATCTGGAGAGACATAACAGTTTCAATACGGAAGGATGAGAGGTTTTGAAATCCTCAAGGGGCACATAAAACACCTACACACCAGTTAGTTAAAAAACTGCCTCTCACTACAAATATATTTACCATCACATCAACAATATTATACAATTGTTGTAACTCACTATAAAATTGTAGTAACTAAGTAACATCTGAAAATCTTACTTTTTCATGCTTGAGGGGGAAGAAAAAAAAAAAAAAGTAAAAAAAAAAATGTAGAGCTAAAGCTCCTCAAAATGTATTCAGGAAATAAAAAGGGAATGTGGGAATGTCAGAGTTCTCTGAGCAGCACCTGGAAACTGATGGGGGTTAAAATACCCCTCAGCTACAAATGCAATTTTTCAGCAATCAATATTGCTGAAATTTGGAATTTCAAAACATATTAGTGTATTTGCATAAGGCTTTTGTTCCAGTCACTCAAGTTTCAAGCTAGGCAGCCAGGACATCTCTTTAAAGTAGCATCCTGTACAATCGATGGTTTGACAGCTCGTCTAAACCAGAACTCTAGCTCTCTATAAAGTTATTTCAGTTAAGCACATTTAATTCATTTAGCTTCTGCAATTTTCTCAAGGGTTTTTTTTTTCCCATACACATACAATGTATATGGGAATGCCTTAAAACCATTACACACAACCTGAGTTTTCTTCCTGAAATCCTACGTTGTACCCGTAAGATTTCTGTATTTTCTGAACACAGCAAACTGTTTAAGGCTGACAGAGAACAATTTTCTACTTAATCAACCTTTCTCAATCAAAAAATCTACATTTTTAAAGCCAGAATACAAACAACACAGAGTCTTGGAAACATCATAACATATTTATTGCGTAGCTCATAACCATTCCTTCCTTATTTGGCACCTCTGCTCAGTTTCATCCCTGTTCTGGATTCCCACGTCTCAAAGCCACCTACAAAAATACCACAGAGGTAAATCCTCCCAACACCTTCCTGTAATCCTCAGTTACTTTAAGCAACAGACCAGTCTGAAAACATCAGGGTCCCCTGGGAAGCCAGAGATTACACTGTTGTGTTGCATTTATGTTTCTGCTGATATTTCTTATTCAGGAACAAAATGCTTTCCTGGAAAAGGTTTTGTAATGAACAACCAGATGTTTAACTTTCCTAAAAATAACCAACTTAACCCCTAGAACGCTCTTCTAATCCCAGAGCACCCTACAGGCAAAAGCTCTCACATCAGAACCAGAAGAAGATAAACTCAAGTCAGAAAAACATAGTAGCAAGATGACAAAGTTGACTCAAACTCATTAGCATTTCTGGATGGTCATTAGTTTAAGTACTGCACATAAGCCACCTACTAATTCAGACAGAATTCACATTGAGTTTGTCACTTTGCTTTGACTCCTGTAGCTAAAAGCTACGGGCTGTTTTGAGTCCATAATAACATCAAAGCCCCATTTCACTTTCACAGCATTATTTGTATTTGAATGTACAGCCATCAACAAAGAAAGCCCGAGAATTTTAAAATATCCCCTGATAATGCTTAATATTTAATTTGAAAACTACTTTTGCATAAGAACTAAAGCACAGTGAGGATGTAGCTAACAAAAACTTTAAGCTGTCTTTAAAATACTATTTCATCACTGCTTCGTGTTTGGGGACTTCTTAAGATTTTACGCACGAGTAACTGCATCTTGGGTTTTTGAAACACAAAAAAAGAAAATTATCTTAATCAATGTGTAAGTGATTAACTTTCATCAGCCATGCATAACGTTGCAAATCAAACACTACAATCAGAGACAGAAAAGTAAATTACATACATTTCATTCACAGACATCAATTCTGAAAGTTTACAGAAACAAAGACTGAGAATGCAGGAGCAACGTGCCCCTACTTCTGAATATTCAAAGAGTTATTTTAATATTTGAAGTTTGTAAGTAACTTCTAGCTAGAACAAACTCATACTCTGTGTGTTAGGTTATTAAGTAAAAAAAAATAAAAATAAAAATCAGCTCTGCTCAAATTCATCTTAAGCTAGAAAAAGCCCACTACAACACTCTGGGAAGTGTGATTTCAGTCTACACAGAAGTACTCCTAGCTACTATGCAGCCATTTAACTGGCATTTTTGCTCAGCTGCTAGTGTGTGAAAATACCAAAAGCCTCTGGATGAGGGACAGGAAGGAGCTTTGGAATTTCTCTCTGTTAAATTCTTCCTGAGAGTCCTGCAGTGAAAGCTGAGACTGCTTAAGACAGATTGCCCAGACCAGATTTCTGTCAAGCCCAGCACACGAAGGCTAGAGCGATGCTGTTCCAGGGGTGGACTGAAGTGTGGCTAGAGGAGCTTCCCCAAGGGCAAGCACAAGCCACAGCTTAAGTCCCATGTCACTGTATCTGGAAAGAAGCACACACAGACACGCGCAAAAGACTTTGCCTTTAGGCTGCTCTGTCTGCCACTCTGGAAATGAGCAGAGGCTGATGACAAGGCATAAGATGCTCTAACACTTCACAGGCAGCAAAGTGCAGGATTAAGCAGGTTTCAATCAAAACAGCACAAAGTTTAAGATATTATTCCTGCCTGTTTAGTTTCCCATATTTTAATTTTAAGAGAGTTCTAAATCAATGTATCTGAAATGCAAGAACATGCAAATAATTCTGCAAAAGGAACAAAGTTGGGTGATATTTTTATGCGAGAAAGTGATAAAAATGTAACAAAAAAGTGACATGCAATTTCTGGATGAAAAACTGAAGAGATCTTTTCTTTATTCAAGACTTAACACCGGTCTGTCTGTCTCCTCTAATCTCTCCAGAAATCATTCTAACAGTACAACTCTTGGAAAGCACGTTTCCAGCCTCAACCTAGTTGTACAAATTGAACACACCCAGAGCCACGCTCCCGGCACACGTTTCACAGCAAGGGCTCAGCTTTGCGCACCGAGGGAGATGCTTCGGGGATTGCATTTGTGCAAGTCAGAAGGTTTCAGTCAGCAAGCAGTAATTGCTGACACCTCAGCAGGGGAATGGGAACACTTCCCATATTTCAACTGTCATGCTCTCTACTAATTTCAGATGTTCGGCCAAATGGTGTTGTACCGAATGGATACAGAGGTTATTCCAGTCCTCCTACCCAGGGCACCTGAAGCGCTGTATCTACGAGACCATGCCCCCTGCACAGGCAGTGAAGAGAGACATGCTGCTACCAAGGGTTTGCAGGTATCCCTGGGTCTCTCCATCCAGTTCAGTTATTTATGCAATCCCAAATCTGGAGTTAAAAATTAAGAAGATGTGAATAATCACCCCATAATTTCTGAAGCATATATGAATAAGAATTGAATTAATCTATATAAATTTTGTTTAATAGTTGGTATTTTGTTTCTCTGATGAATAATGTACTGTGGAGGTAAGGAACATATGGATTGACACTAGTAGGATTTTGGAAAAACAAGGTACAAAACATTTATACAATCCAAAATAGTTTCCACCCAGTTTAGCTCATGATGAAGCCAGTCTTCATTCTTTTCTCTTTCAACAGCTCTCCCTTATTATGCTCACCTAAACAACCCCATGGGAAACCACAGACATTATTAAATATTAGGAACTCTGTGGGAGGCAAATGCTGGATTTGACCAGGAATGTGATAATGAAGAGTTTGCTCTAGACTTCTTTCATGTTTCAGAAAGCCAATCTGCTTATCAGTTCCTTTTAGAGAGAGAATGACATAGATTCCAGAGACATAATCATCTCTGTGAAATCTTGTTTCACAAAACAGGAGGTATGAGCCACAATGTCTGGTCTCCTGGGAATAAAGGAGAAGAAATATCTAATCACACAGGTCCTTGACAAAGGCAAACAGTGTATTTTATTAAGCAGAAAGACTAGAAAAACACTTTCTCTGTTAACATTAGGCACCTTGTTTTCTCCCGCAGTAGGTGTGCAATGGCAGCACTACCCAGTTACAGCCCCAGTGCTACCACTCTAATGACACTTGCAACGATGATTGATGATTTTCACCATTTTGTACTAAGCAAGACTCCCCAATAACTTTTTCTGAAGACAGGAAAGAGTATACAAATTATCCACCACAATTCAGACGAGATGGAATTGAATTCCCATTGCTCCTACCAGGAGGAAAAGCAAAGAGGTGGCAGCGGCGTATCTCGCTTGCGATGCGCAGCCACGGCACGCCACAGAGCTGTCCATAGCTGGGGAGTCCCCACTGCTAGACACAGCCAGTGAAGACACTGCCATCACTTTTCTACAGTGTTGGCATTTCCCAGTTGTTCAGCACTTAACTGGGTCTCCTCATTTTTGTTTCAACTCAAACCTCCATGGAAATAGTCATCTGAATAAAATGAGGCTCTTTAAAATCTGTGTCTCTTCCCTTCCACTTTCAGCAGACAGACACTAATAAATCACAAGGTTTATTTGTAAACTGTGAGCGACCTTAGCAAGAGCTGTTCTGTAAATTTATAGCACAGATAAACTGTGAGCATAAGTAGGCTGTATTATTTCCCTGCCCATCTTTCTGTGCAATCCTAACAGTGTCTTAATTAGCAGCATGAATTATTTGCCAAGGTAATAAGTAAATAATCAAAGCACAGAGTGGTGATTTGCCTGAAAGTTCAGACGAAGACACTGGCTAGAGACACACCACTGAGACATGATTAGCAAAAGCCAAACAGAAAAACAGCAGCATCTCTACCTCACCCAAGCTCCAACTACGGCACAAGTGAGAAATTCCTTTTCAAAACACGACACGGCCATAGGACTGCTACAATGCTCCTCACAGCTGGCTGTGAGAAATGCAAGCAGCTGAGACTGGCAATGTCCTAGCACATCTGTAACAGTTAAACTTCATGTCCAGAAAATTGTCACAGACAAATTATAGCAAAACAGTAGTGTCTGGAGTATTTGATTACAGGCTCCTGATGTCATAGCATAAGCCATTCAACAGAAGTTATTTTCTTTCAAGAAGTTAAACAATTACTAATTCCTAAAACAAACAAAAAAATCCAGTCTAAGAGAATTTGCCCAAGTACAGAAGCTCTTCCTAAACTTTGTGTATAAAAAGGTTATTTCACTTAAAACAAACTTAAGTTTAGTGCTTCCAGAGTCAATTAATCTTTCTCCAGAACAGTTTGGAATAGTCGAGTGACACTACAAAAGACAGCCCAAGTTTCTGGCATCTTAAAACAAAGCAGAAATATTTCTCTTTACAATTAGCAAATAAGCCAAACAATCTGAAGTGTCAGAATAAACAAGCCAGAAAAAGCACCACAGAACTGCCTAGAGCCAACTGTCCACACAGACAATTTCAATGACTTGTTACGTAGAATTTCTTTTTAAGGAGAGTCCTTTACTCATTAATATTGCTTTTTGGTTGTTTGGTTTTTGGGGGTTTTTTGGCTGATATTATGATCTGTAACACTGCTTTTATTTTCTAAGAGACAAGCACTTTACCATAACAAATTCAAGAAACGATATAACAAATATTTTTAACTCCAGCATAGGCAATGCAAAACTGGTACTTAGACAAAATGCTGGACTAATAGCTACAGCCTCAACTGAAGAGAACGTGAAGATTCAGGAGCATGCACTGGCTCATGACTCCCATTTGGACTGTAGAGATGGAATAGGTCTCAGTGCGAAAATTCCACTTGGTCCAGTGGCTTGTTAATAAGCAAAGCAGGTAGCTGATTACTTTGCCATTAAACTCTGCAGACATCATGGACTTCCAATTCTCTCTTAATGTCATGAAAACAGTAACATGGATCTAAAAACCCGACCAACACAATTACATAAAGGGTTTCTCAGCCACTCTCTGCACATTTCCTACTTAAGAGAGTGTTTGTAATTTCCCAGCAGGGATAGCTGTCCCATAGCTTGGCTTGGCAGCAAGGAGGTTTGGTAGCTTGTCTGAAACAGAGCAGCATCTTCAGAAGAATCGGGAACCACGCTGCTAATCACACAGCAGCAGCACTACAACACGCTCCTTGGAGCTCACCCAGCACACCTTCACATTCACGCGGTCTTTCCTCTAGGGAGGAGAGGAACCCGACACAGGTTACTCACTTCCCCAGCTGCAAAATCCCACACCAGTTCTGGGGTATCTCTGGTACATTTTTACTGTAATAAAAAGATTTGAAAAAATTACTTTTGTGAGTAAAATTGCAAACGGTATTACATAGTTGTGCGGGATTTTTATTACCATTTGCATGTTCCCCTCTTGCCTTTTATCAGAAGTGGGGGTGGGGGTGTATTTTTCATTTTAGTAACACGAGGTTTATTATATTTTTAAGTAAAAAAGAAAGCTTCGTTACAAGCATGCTAAAAATTTAGCCAAGGAGCTCCGCATCATTAAGAAAACATCCACTTAGCATTGATGGAAAAAAAAATAAAAATAACAACAACACCACCTCAACATTTTATATACCCAGGACACTTTTAGTTATAAAACATCTACTACTCAAAGTAACCTTTGTTTCCAAAGTAAGATCACTATGAATTTCTAACAGTTGGACATTTTGCAGAGTCACTGCCCTCAGGTATCCACAAACTTAAAAAAAAATCTGAACACTTGCTTCATTTACAGTGTTTAATAGCTTGGACAGAAAAAATATGGGACACCACTCCCCTGATACAGCACCGTACTTTCTAAGAATCATGAGTTCACATCATTCCTACAACTATTTTTAAATTATTTCCTTTGTTCCTCTCTCTTGCATAAACTGCCAGCAAAAGAATTAATAATCCAAAGAGATGGAGGATAAGTTGGATCTATCCAGATGATTAGGGGCATTACTCAGTGTTGGGAGGGGTCAGGAGATTCTGTTATCTCACTTCAACAAACAGGTCTACATTTTGGCAGACTATGCGCTTCAGCCTTTCCAAATTAGTCATACAGATGCTATTAATAAATTGCCTTGAAGTTCTGGAATCCTGTCCATCCAAAGCTATCCATTTCCGATGATGTACCAAAATACAGGACGTTGTACAGCAAGTTTCCTAATAGCATGGAAAAACTGCATTAGAAAAAAAATTCCAACAGTTGAACTATAAATAGTAGATTCAAGGCTACTATTAGTAACAAGGGTTAATGGATTTTCACACTGTACCATAATGAAGGGAAACTAAATTAGTGTTTTCCAGAACTGAAGCAGTAAATTATTTGAACAAGGTTCCAAACAATTGAGTCTTTAACATAAGAAAACACAGTCTGTCTTCTAGTAATGCAATTCAGCCTTGTCCAGACACTGTCAGTCAGCCAAGGCCACAAACAGCATTTTTCTGAATAAGGTTGTTCAAGATAAATACTCTCTACAACTACGAGCTCAACTTCACCTTCTTCCTCCTGCTCCACTTAGAGCCATAGTACCCCAGGATCAGACACACACTGAACATCCCCGGCTAAAGTCATCTAACGTGCAGCTGAGCCAAGGTGCATCATCCCAGCCATTTATCAACATTCAATCACAGGCAGAATATTATGGTTGTCATGGTGCCAGTGAGCAGTTAAAAAAGGGCGATGACAAAAGCAAACAGATCAATTATGCGGCAGAGGACTCTCCAGATATGCAGGGACATTCCCACACATCTGTTACCCTGCAGCATTCAGCCAGAGGAATCCAAGTGCAAAGGGCACAGCCCCACAGCAACACTGCTGGGCTGAAATTCTCCTTCAGCCCATCCCTCATACATCTAGAGGATCTGGAGTACAATACTATAATAAAAGAGGTGTTTATTCAAACTCATAAGGTTTCTTTCTATAAGTGATAGAGCTGATCATGCAGAGCAGAACTCTGATAGAAGAACTTGCTGCAAATCAAACCTCTTTGGTAAGTCATTGCCTCCTCACAAAGGAAACAAAACAGCTCTCCACAATGGTTCAAAGATTGAGAAAGTGCAAGAATACTTGAAGAACCATCCAACTGGTTTATCTGTGAGATACAGGTGCTTTGGCAAGGAGTGCTACAGAAAAGCTTAACACAACATATGCAGGCACTACTGGGAGCAATGAATTAAATTAAATACTAGACTAGGCCCCTGGAAGATACCCCAGCACAGACCTGTCTTCTCCAACAACTGGGTAACATCACTTTGTAGTTTACAGAGATTCAAAAATGCATCTAGCCAAACTGACAAAGAACACACACCTAAGACTTAATGTACAGAGACAGTATGAAGCCCTCAGGTATGAGGGATACTGGTCTGTACGCTGCATTGCTTCCTAGACAAAATGCATCTTTCCATCCCGGTAGAAAAAAAAAATATTTTTTCTTACTTTGAGGCTTAACTTCCACAGCAATTCCTGTACTTAAGTTACAAATATACAGAATATCTTGAGTCTAATTTTTTTTTTAATAAGCAAATTGTAGCATGCTCTCTAATCAGAAAAAAAAAGGTTATTTTTATTACTGAAGTCAGAAAAGAGGATGTTACCTATATTGAGTCTACTGCTGACTTTGATTATGTGCTTGGAAATCCAAACTCTTTTTAGCAACGTATTCAGAAGTCAGATCAAAACCTAAAACTAACAACTAATAGTTTAATCAAAGCATTTAACAATCAGGCCTTACAGTCAACAAGGCAAAGTCGAACTGATCGATATGACGTCGACATACAGAAAGAGCAGCTCCGAGTGCTGCTGCTGAGCTGACTTACCCGCACAGCACAGGGTTACGACAGATCCTTTACCATGACATGCCTGGGCATAATTAAACACTATCTCTGTAAAAACTCCACGAAAGAATGAGTTAACATCATCAGTACTAAACCATGAATCTTCAGCGACAATGTTGAAAGTACATTTCTGTGTGAGTCAAAGCTCCCAAGTAGCCAGTCTGTCTAGCCAGATTTAAGCAGCTTTCATCCTGCCAGGTCTGTATCAAGACAAATTAATGTTGTCAGATGATGGCTGGTGAGAATCTGAAGTGAATGTGACTATTCACAAATGCACAAATTCAAGAGGGGAGATTCAGCTGGCATGAAAATACAAAATACAGCCCATCAAAACAGACAACCTGGTTTTGCTACCTCCAATTAAGAGAGAAACAAAGTCAAAAAAATGTCTTGACAGCAACAAATGTGGCCACTTTCCAGGTAAACACTCATCATACATGAGAGAAGCTGTGGTGTGACAGACCAGACAGGGCCTGATCTCCGCCTTACAATCTGCGTGCAAAAGCAGCACAGCACATCAATACACTTGGGTGTCAGGCTGAAGGTAGCACTTTCAGTTCCAGTTGCAAAAACAGGTGGCAGAAGAACAGTGACTGTTTTCAACCAATTCTAGCCCAAAAATCTCTAAAACCCTTTGTTTGTGACAACAACAAAAAGCAGGGATATTCTTTAGAGAGTGCGTTTGGGGATTTTATGAAACGTCTTCCAGCAACGCACTCTGCAGAAAAGGATTTCTGGTTTATGGCAGACTTCTTTCATCTTTTGATCTAGCTTTAAGGTAGCTCTTTGCATGTTCCATCTGCAAAAACATACAAAAATAAAAAGAAAGATAACTAGCTGGAAAATTAGCATTGGGGTTCTTATAAAGCACTTAAGTACGATAAAGAGGTTGTTTCTGCTCTGTACCATCTGCAACTGCTTACAGCTGTATCTGCTTCAGAAGAAGTCAAGTTAGCAGAAAAATTTAAAAAAAAAAAGTCAATCTCTTCACTATTTAGCTTTAGAGTTCCCTTTTTCAAGAGGAAAGAAAAAAAAAGCTCTTTAAACTATTTTCAACATAAAGCTTAATTAGATTCTACTCTTTATCTTCAAAACCCTGCAGAGATCATAATATTTCCCATGAGAGCTTTTAGTCCTTTGTAATAACTTCTCAGAGCAGCTTATTCAAGTGAAGGTATAGGATCAGCCACCTCAAGAAGAGTCCACAGAGCAGATGATCTTCCCTCCAGCAAACAGCCATCAATCTGAACTGCTAAAAAGGACCAGAATGGCCTTGCACCATCAAACCTCGAGAGCAAGACACAGACATACCTCACCTCAGCAGCCTGCAACACGAGCTACAGAAATCCACGTAATCCAGCTCTGTTTGTCATCTGCTATTTCACCAACCTCACCTTTAGCTAACATCACCTGGAAAACGGACTTCCCACTGACTAAATAGGTCAAAGTCACTACACCTACTTTATCTTGCCAAATGGATCTGACACAGATGATAACAAGATAAGTCACAACTGTAGCCTTGAAAGTGGCAAAATCACACCAGTAAAAAGTCCTTTGTGTAAGCACACACCACTGAGCTTAGGCCTCGTACATCCAACATATCTGTACCGACAGCTGATTGATCCCAATTACAATGACTATTCAGAATTCATTGTTGAATTTGTACCCACTACAGAAGTTGCCAAATAAATTCAAACCAAGTTTTAAACTGGAGCCATCTATTCAACAGAAGAAGTGACATCAGATTGCTCAGTGCCACACACACCGACCTAACACTGCAGCAGAGCCCCATCTCAGCTGCTGCGTTCACCTCTGGCCTGCTAATCGCACTGCTGCAGAGCTCAAACATTTTGCAATGTTAGTTCTTGCCCAAGCTACACTATCTTAAGTGGAGTAAACTGAATTTATTAATCCAAGTAATCAGGGAAGTTAAAATGAGTCCTGAGAATATACACCTGTTACTAGCTTAACCTGTGCGGAGAACCCCCCCAAACTGTCTGTGCATCCCTGCTGCAGAGACACGTGCAGTGCATTTACTCGCTGAGACCACTTCAGGTTTTGTTACCACCTGAAACTAGGCTGCTCCATGAACCCAGCTGTACAGTGCTTTTGTATTCTAGCATGAAGTTGCTACTTGTGGTACTACTGACATAAGAACATGGTGTCAGCAAAGAGCTGCCCAAATTCTGTGATTCAGTGGAACACAATCAACTCTTAACATTTCTACTGATCTCTGTAAACTTAGGCCCAACTTTTACAGCTATTTAAAATTAGGTATTGTTGCAAATTTTCTAGAAGTTATCTTCTGGCTAGTTCACAGATGAACAAAAGGACTTTTTAAAGATACCTCTGTGCAAAACCAGCAGAGTCTATAGGACTGAAGTAGTCAGTTTGGTCAAATGGCAAGCAGAAAAGCACTGCTGGAGTAGAGTTAATCGACAGCACCAGAGGACTGGAGAGTTCTCCCCTTTAAAAACCAGTAGTTTACACTGCACAGCACACCATTTTTCTTTTAGCAGCTGGACTGAAGAATAACCTAGATTCAAGCCTATTTCTGCAGGTAAGCTTGCCAACTCATTCCAAAAGTTAGAGATTGTGTGTGTGAACAGAGGGTGGAACCCCCGGGTCTCCTCCTGCTTCCCCCACCCTACCTCCGTTGTGGAGACACCTGCAGAAAAGCAGCTAAGGCGTAAGAACGGAAGAGAATGATTTCACAGCCTTCAGCTACATACCCCTGCTGCAGGGGAAAATACTTTCTTAGGCCTATGAACTAGCTACAGGAAGTAAAAGAAGAACATCCAAGCCCAACAGACACAGAAGAAAGTACTGTTTTCAGAAGGAAGGAGAGAAGAAATCAGAATCAAACATCATAATTTTCCTTTCAGATTCCACTGATGAGGGAAAATGCTGCTATATATAAACTGTAAGATATTATTATATCTTTCCAACTTCCACAAGGGCAACCTCAGTAATAAGGGAGGCAACTGAAGCACAAGATTGTGCAATACAGAATAATTTTTTAGTGTGCTCTCTACTTCAGGACACTGGTTGCAATGATTTTAAAAACCCTCTGTTCCGACATCCTGAAAAACCCCTCACTCCATCCCTAAATCCTGTCACCACACAAGTGAAGCATAAGGACAGTCTCATTTAAAGCATTTATTATTTTGAATCCTTGTTGTTGTAGGGTATTAAAACTGTTCTGGTTTAATTGGTTAGTTTTCAGTTACAGAATACCTTTCCAAAAAGTCATCAGAACATTCTGCCTTTCTGACAGCCCTGCCTATACCCTGCCACATACAGATATGGAGGCTATCCAAGGGAGTTTGAGACCTGAGGCTTAGACCTCACCCTCAAAAGAAACACTCAACAGAAGCTAATAATGAAGATGACAGCGTGACAGCTATACAATTAATCAGCTCCAGGATAATGTCATCATGGTGGTTCTGGTGGACAGAGAGACACTTCATGTATCAGGAGAGCTGAGTTTCTGTAGGGATGGCACATGAGAACCCTGGTCTGGCAGATCAGAGTAGTTCAAGCACAGACACCATTTGTAAAAGGTGTAGGGGAAAAGACCATCAACATTAGCATCCTTGGAAGGACTGAAGAGGGAGAAAGGGGTTCAGGAAGTGTTTCAACGACACATATGCTCCGTTAATTTTATGAAATCATCACCTTTCAAAGTCAGTTTGCCTGGATTCAGTTCAGCTAGCACACTAGCTTGTGTTACACCCCACTCTGCTCAACCCACATAATGGGCCAAACAAATTCTAATCTTAAGCAGTTACACTAAAGCAATGTAGTACCAAAAATAAAATGTGCACTATGATTTTTTTCTACCAATTTCAGCCCTGGCTCTTCCTGGAAACTTTACTCAGATGTCACCAGAATTAAATTAGACTGTTTGACTAAATGGCTTGTATCAATTATTTCCTTTTAGAGTATATTATAATACTTAAAGTCATCATAAAATGTCAAAGGGCAATAAAGACGGTGGCACGTGTGGCAGGGATGTTGATACCTCCCATTACCAAAATAATGCAATAAAACAGCTGACATACTAAAAAAGACCAGAATTCATTCTGCTTTTCTTACATATTTTAGGAAATCGAGATCACTGCCTTTTACAAAGCATGACACGTATTTGAAAGCACTTCTTGTAGGAAGGTTTTATAAGTACACTTTTTTTTTTGGCATTTTGTTTCAGTGACAAATAATTATTGACAGATATTTCAGTAACTGAATCTAGGGTTTAAAACGTCACTATTCACCAAAACACAACTCATCTCAGAAGAACTTAATATCCTCAATTAATTTGGCCTGTCTGGTGTTCCCCACACAATTCCTCAAACTCCAACAGCATCATGTTGCTTAACTCATACCAAAATCCCAAAGTACACACAATAAGCAGTTACTTTATTGGATCACACCCTTAAATTGAAGAAAGAAATGCTCTCAGGTTCACTGAGCCTGACACAAACCACAACAAAAGGTAGTGATGATGGCAGATCCACCTACTAATACCTCACCTATGACACAGGAAATCACATTCAGGTCATCTTCTGATTGAGAGAATTCAAACTTTCATCTCTAGAGAAGCAGCCTCAACAATCCCCCAGACAACAGCCCCTTCAGCCTTCCAAACTACAGCTGTACCAAGGCAGGAAGCGGACCCCAGGTTCCCACCACTCCCAGATTAGTGTTTTGCTCATTAAGGCAGAAAGGCATGTCTGCTTCCAGACCCAGCAAATATTTACAGCACTCTGTATGAAGTGAAACAGACTTAAATGGACACAGAAAGCTCAGCCTCTGAATAACACATAGTTTGGTGATGAGAGCACTCCCCTGGAAGGTGGGAGATGCAAGGTCAGAAACCCTGGGGGATGGAACTGATCTCCTACATCCTGGGCAAGTTCTCTAATCACTGGGTAAAAAAAAATCAAGGAACCATTAAGGTCTGCTGCCACAATATCCTGAAAAGGCTAAAAGCAGAACTGAAAGAAATCTTAAATAAGCACTACACAACAGCACCAAGAAAACATCTGATTTATGTTCATTTTATTTTTTCTTCTTAAAGAATTATTAACATAGTAGTAAATGCAGCTTTTGCATCGAAACGGGCCATCTCTTTTCCCTTTGCTGATCAGAGTTACTATGCATAAGTATATTCAATTCAAGTAACTGTAAACTTCAACTAATCCCATGCTCTTTGCTTTATTTGTCTTTCAGCCCGGTGGTGTAGACAGTGTCCCTGCCTACATGACGTACAGTCTGAGATAACAAAAGCTAGAGGGACGATAACAAGTAAGTGAGGCGAGACTCGTACTGCAAGACAAACATATTAACTATAAGCCTGATGTTCTCAGATTTACTGAGGTTTAAGGCCCTTTTCTGATGCCAGATACTCAACACCATTCGTACAATGACATCCTTGTCCTCAGGAGGCTTCTAACAATTGTTAAAATGGAATGTGGTCGGTAATTTCAGTTCCTGAAAACGGAAGATGAAAGGCCAAACTCCAGGTTCACAAGCCAAGCTTTCGCAGCACATTTTAGACAGTATGCACAGCAGAATTTCATCTGCATGCTTTGCAATCTGTCGCCCAGGAAGCGCAATACTTGAAAAATTCAAGTGAGTGATTTGTTTAGTAAACTGCCTCCCATCCTCAAAACACCTTAATTAGGTTTCTCAACCTAAACTGAACAAAACAAGTAAAAAAAATCTTGAATCCAAACCCCCCATTTTACTAGTACTTGACAGGGTCTGTCACCAAGCTGTAGCTCCTCTTACACCTTGCCCTCCCACATACACATCAGCCAACTGAGGCTTAAAAGCACTACCTCAGTCAAGACTGTATTTAGATGCATGGCAGTAGCATGTTAAATGCTTAAATGAAATGAAATCAAATCGTCAGACCTCTGAATCTAGAAATACCTTCAACAGCAACCATTCTGGAATCTCCCAGGAGCAAAGACAGCTTTATACATTTACACTTATTCCAGAACTCAGGGGCTTTATTGATTACTCTGACACATCATTAGACTTAATTTCCACACCCTTGGCATTGCACAGAGAAGCTTCTAAATATATCATCTCACCAAACATTTCACTCATCAAACATTCAATGGCTAATACAAGAATCATTCCAGTGATTAAAGCATTTAAAAGGGAGGTCAGTTGTTTTTAAGATTAGTGACTCAACACAGAGACTTTTTTTGTTGTTGTTCTTAGCTTACCATCCCACTCTGTCTTCTCATCATCACCCTGAGAGGACATGCACACACTGCAATCCATATTACTCTTATACAACATTCTGGGAAAGGAAAAATTAAAATATATATTTGGTTTTGGTCTAGAAATCTCCTTCTGTCTTTACATAGGAAGGAAGCAGCAAAAATCTTTTGTGGATTCAAAAGGAAAAAAAAAAAAAAAGAACAAAGCAATCTCTATTGCTGGACTGGGCAACAGTAAAAAGGGAGGGGGTGTTACATCAGGCCTTGAAAAACACTAAACACCTACTAACTGAAGATAAACAAGATAGCATGCTGCTGTGCCCTCTGAATAGGATCCAGGGCAAACATCTCACCACAAGGTGCTAGAAATTAAGGAAAGACCAAGCATTTCATGAAGTAATGATCTAGGTCCTGCTGCTTCCATACTCATTTGTTGTAATACTCCCAGCAGCTTGGTGCCTGAAGATAAAATCCTTGACATTTACTAACCATACCAACTCATGCACGTACATATTGGTGATGGGCAAACAGCTCTTCCCATATTTATTCCCCCCTCTGTTGCAGCAGGACCTTTTGCCACTACCCAGTCCCACTTCCTTGCTGGAGTACAGACAGGAAGCAAAGAGAAAACAGGTATTCCACAGCCTCTTTCCTCTCCCAATCCATTCCAAATCACAGGAAATTAATTTAACCTAGAAAATCATGCACAACCTTGCAATGAAGCAGTCACGTTCCTCTGTGGCTTGTGGATTGGATTAACAGTAGTATCATACATAGATCTCATAACTTCCTTCTATTATTGCAGGTACTTGACAAAGAAAGTTTCTGTACTCACTCCTGACAAACATTTATTCAAACACCCAGGTTTTAAAAAAGTGCATATCCTTTGAAAGAGCATTTCCAGCTGGCACTTATCCCACATGTCACATTAAAATTCATTTTCCCAGGATGACAACATTCAGTTTCACCAGCAAAATTCTCAGTAGATCCTCCTTTCAGGGATAACACACCTATATCTGAAATACTGGGTCAGCAAGACTAATTAAGACATTAAAAAAGAGCTAAATAAAGGTACAAATAGTTATAGGTGTAGGTATTACTGAAGGGAAAAAAAAGAAGAGGTTGTTGCAAGAAATATCACACGAGAAAGGCGACAAAAGACAAGTTATGCATTTAAAAATAGGAAAGCGATGGCAGAAAAGCCAAGTACCTCATTATAATATCTTAACAAAAGGAAATAATTGCAGTCAATTTCATTTGGCAATTAAATGAAAAATATAAACTCACCTTAAAATCTCACATTTATATTTACAAAACAATAAATACAGCAAAATAAGAATTAGTTCTCAGCTCTTCAAAACGACGTCGTTAACAGAGACGTCACTCACGGGGAAAAAAGCGGCTGCGTTTTGCCTGTTGGACCATGCTGATGTCCACTCATCACAGCATGCAGATATGCATTTTTCAAGGTATTTCTAATACATCTAAAATAATTTAAAAAAAATAACAATCAAAACACCTTTATCCCATCTTAGGCAGCTACAGTGATTCTGCAATGCATGTTGATAGTTACGCACCAAAAGAGGCCCAATCAATCCTTGCGCTCCTGGACAAAAGGGAAGCACTGCTGTGGCCACGGAACAATTCACGTTACACAAAGATGGGCACCTGAAAGATTTTTCTTCCATCAAATTACTTATTATCAGCTGTGAAGCAGTGTATCTGCCCAGCAGGGAGACACTACACCGAGGAACACGGAAAAGGCTCCTTCTGAGAAAGCTGCCTTTGCAACACAGCCAAGGGAGCGGGTGCAGCAAACGGCCAGGATGCCATCTGCCAACTTCCGAACGGCACAACCGCACTCATCACCGGGCACAATTCTGTGCAACCCTTCTGCACACGAGTACCTCCTGTACACCTTCTGCACACAAGTACCACTTCGCTCAGTGGAAAACATGCACTTTTTTTCCGAAAAGCACTAAAGCAGTAGCCAGTTTTATACTGAGCTGCATTACCAGAATTAAAAATAAACAAGTGCAAGATTGTTGCCAGAACTGCAAGCAATCCAACATGCACCCGCAGAGAAGGGCGCACGAGTTACAGAACAGGACTCCTATGAAACTGGATTTGTGCTCTTTGCATAGCTCCCAGACAATGCTGATCACGGCTCAAAATGCAGAGACAGAAACCTTGAAAACACGAGGACACACCAGTGAATAAAGACACAAAACGACAGTGTTTTGAGACGTCAGCCTCACATCCTTGTTCTGTTACAAACCAATACTTTAAGAAAGAACTACCATTCTTGTGATCCACCTGGCAAACAGCGAAGAACAACTTAACTCCCAACTTCATTCCCCTAAAATAAGCAACCTAAAGAAGAGCTAACCCTCCTCCCAGCCTCTGTTAAAAGCCTTCCCTTTAGAGTACCACCCTGGCAAAGACACTCATTCAAAACAGCAAGGGAGCTGAAGATCAGAATAAGGTACAATTGATATTTAGTTTCATTTACTTTGTAAAAGAAAGCCGACAAATCCCCGAGTAGTTTATGAATGTATAATTTCCTTCGGCAATTAAAACACACTAAGACAACAGTTCACTGAATCCATCTAATTGAACTGCATTAAACTGCCTGAATCTGGACCAGCGTTGGTTTACTGTAACAATACATACTTAATCCTTTAAAGTTTGCTGCTGGTGTTTTAAAGCAGACCAGACCACTGCCTGAACTGCGATCTTGAAACAAAATAAGAGCATCTAAAAAGCAGAAAACCAACGTGTATGTTGGTTCTTGACAGAGAAGTGACAGAAGATGGGTGAAGGGGCTGCCAAAGTCTCAACATGTGGCAGAACAGAAATCCCCACTGGGTTCCAAGTTTGGAAAAAGTAATGGGAAAGATTTCCAGAACCACACAAAATAGGTATATTCCTTGCATACTCAGTCCTGTCTCCACATTCTGCTCACACCAAGGTCAAAAGCTGAGATTTAACTCCTTTTTCCAATAAGGAGTTAATAATTAAAAAAAAAATAATTCTAAGAAACAATTCTGGTTGATACCACTGAAATTGATTTAAAACGCAGTAAAAGTATCACAATTAAATTGCTGCAGTGGTCAGGTCAATAGAGCTGACGCACAGGTAAATCGTTTGAGACATCTTGGTTGTGACCTGTGACTATACCAGAAAAACCCCAAACAGAATTATATGAAGAAACCAGACTCTGTCTCTTTGATCCCCTGTCTGCCAGGCCCAATACAGTGTCAGGACACAGGAAAAAAATGCCCTCTCATTTGCTATACTTCACGTCTTCCCACAGGAACTGGTCTCTTCCTCCTCATTCTATTTCCTGTATACAGAACGAGCCTTTGTCACCAGGTGAAAACACAGGCACATGCCACTGACTTAGCAGCCAGCTACACTGGCATCAATCTCCCTTGAGGCAGAGGGATCACCTGCAGCCTCACAAACCTGAGAGTGGGCACCATCCCTCCTCCAGGCCCAGAGGGTCGCCGTGTGCCAGCTCTAGCCACGCAGAGATCCAGCTCACCTAAGGAGACCTCCGGGCAGCGACGGGTGACAGCCACGCTAATGCTCACCGCGATCCTCTCCCGCTCCTTCGGCTGTCAGCGGGGGGGAATCCTTCCAGCCCAACCACCTCATCCCTTCGCTCGCACGACGTCCCTCCTCCCTTCCCCCTAATCCCTCCTACTCAGCCGCGCTTAAACCTCAGGCCGCAGACCCTCCGCCGGCAGCTCCCTTTATGCCCCAGCCCCCACCGCAGCCCGCGGCCGGCAGTCCCGCGGCGAGAGGCGCGGCGTCGGCTCCCCGCACACCCCCCGCACCTGCGCCCCCCTCCCCGCTCGGGACCCATCCCCGAGACGGGGACCCGCTCGGCCCCGAGCCGGCCGGAAGGAGGCCCTGTCGGAACACCCCCTGTGGCCAGCCCGGCCCGGCCCGGCCCGGCCCGGCCCGGCCC
>WTSP01025625.1:43769-55587 GCA_025331215.1 Actenoides lindsayi | reverse complement strand
ATTCAAAGATTGGAGTTTCCAAGCCCCCTTGCTTTCTATCACTCCTCACCGAAGTGGGAGGCTAGGTGGGGCTGGGCAAGGATTCCAAGATAAACTCAATAACAATGTAGTGTTATTAAGCAGGTATTCTTTATTTGCAGTGCCAGATGCACAGGGGATCACTTTTCCAAATGTGAGTACCACCTGCAGTTAACCTGGAAATACTTACACAACGTATACATGACTAGGCATTAGATTTCCAAAAATTTGGTTACATATTCATTAGTTTTCTGAGAAATTATTAACATATGTGGCTGCCCAATCTCTGCCTAGTTTTGCATGGGCAATTACTCTGTTAGGGTCTTAGAGTGTTCTTCCTCATTTCTACTGACAAACCTGCAGAACCTGTTTTAACTTGTCTCCTGCTGTGTCAACATCACCTTTTTTGTTTTGGTCAAAGACCCTTACATTCTGTTCTCTAAAGAATGCAGGCAAGCTTGCAAAACAAGTCCTGATAAGTCGTTTATCAGGGCTTTGTACAATAATTAGTTTAGATTAGTATATGAAGCTGACAGAGACAAAATTAGTAAGGTTTCCTTATCAGCAGAGATCCTACGGTAGAGGTTTGCACATCCTGCCGTAGTTCATTTTGCTTGCAAGAGAAAGCGTGTGGGGCCCTACAGTCTTTATGCTAACATTGACTATTGTTGCTTTTAATTATACAACTTCATGCAAATTATTTTTAAGTCCAGCACTTCTATAAACTTGCCAAAATAAAAAGAATTAATTATATTTGAGCTCAGTAAGAGTATCTTTGCATAATCCCTGAAGTCCTCTCATTGCACCACAAGGAATAATTGAGTCTCTGAATATGAATCCACTGCACATTTCACAGAAAAAGCTGTGAAGAAAGTTGTGGGGCAATGTTCTGATACTCTGCATGAAGTATACACGGTGCACTATGGAAATTCTCTTCCCTTTCTCTTCAGTACTTTGGATATTCCTTCCTCTTAATTATGAAACACATCTTCACATTGAAGTGTAGTACCTACTTTATTTCTTCTTTACAATTAGTAAGGGCTGCATGCTGGGTTCTCAGTGGTTTATATTATTGCTCAAGAAGCATCAGAGCCATAAAGAGGGGCCCTTCTAGAAAAAGAGGCCCATATTTGTAGACATTTGCTTACATACTTCTTCACTGTAGAAAAGTTTCTAGATATAACCTGTACTTCTTGCTGTTAATGGCCTTGTGTTACTGTTCTTACTTGCAGGTTTTTTCGTTTTTCACCATTAGTTTTCTGTCCTTCTCTGTTCTTTGGCTAACATAACTGACTGCTTTGTTCTGGTAACTTTGTTTAGGACTGTACATGGAATACTGTTCCTTCTGCATTTATCCAGGATTTTTGTATCTTCTTTTCTCACACCTTTTCTTTAAATGCACAAGTTCTTCTCAAATGTGTATATAATTGGGGTCACAGGAGTAATTTGAGGACAGAGCTGTTATTTTAGTTATGTCAGAAGTTTAAAAATAGTTACTGTAATGGAAAAATACAAGAAAGGTCTGACTTCCCCCAGTGCAGAAAAGCAAGCATTGCTTCACAGAACCATAGAGCATCCCAGGTTGGAAGGGACCTAAAAAGATTGTCTGGCCCAACCCATCATGGGAAGGGGAGTCTTGAAGAGATCATCTATTATCCTGTCCAGTTATATCTTGAAAATGTCCAGTGATATGGACTCTACCACATCCCTGGGAAATTGTTTCAGATTAAACCTCTCCCAGTACACTTGTACTTGTTGCATCTTGTGTTCTCCATGTGGTTCCTGGTAAAGAGAGCACCTCCATCCCTTTTGTAGCCACGCTTTGAGTACTGAAATACTGTAGTGAGTTTTCCCAGGGTATGTTTTATTTGTGTTGCTGCCACGGTGTTCTACTGATTCATGTTCAGCTTGTTGTCCCTTTCATTAAGGCTCTTCCCCAGCCACACAGATCCTAGCCTGTACTGGACACTTTGGTTATTCTGTCCTAGGTGCAGAACTTTGCACTTGTCTTTGTTAAACCATACTGTTTGGACTAGCCCACAATTCCAGCCTAAGTCTCTCTGTAGCACATCTTTCCCTTCTGATGTGTCCACACCACCACCCAGTTTAGCGTCATCATCAAATGTGGTGAGGATGCTTTCAATCCTATAATCCAGATCATTTATGCAGATGTTGAACAGCTTGGGGCCCTGTATCAATCCCTGGGGGACCCTGATTGTGACAGTCCGCCAGTCTGAGTAAAAAATATCAGTTGCCACCCTCTGACTGTGGCCTCGTTGGCCAGTTTCTTACCAACACTTAAATAATTTTCTACCCATTACTTAAATGATTCATGCCTCACCTCTGTAGAAATGTCTTGTAACAGTGTTCACAGGTCCAGGTAGACTGGTATATTCTAAACTAGTAAGTTTGAATTTAATTAAATAACTTGTTAACAGTCTATTTTAAGTCTCTTCAGAGCCTGCCTGTCCAGAACAATCATTAGATATATTTTTTCTTTGCACCTTTAGATAAAATAGTGAAGAAGAACTGTTTGTTTACAAAGGTGGACAAGAAACCCTGTAGATGGAACTTCACAGAAAATCAAACTGTGTTTCCTTATTATTGCCTGTGTGTATGATGTTGATGTAAAATGCTTCAGGCTCGTTTCTACCAGAACTCTTCAGAAGTGCTAAATGGATTTTGGAAGAATACTTGCAGAAAATTGACTGATGCTGGACTTTGAAATAATTACGATTTGTGGTTTGCTTGTTAGGAATTTTAATGATTTGGTTGTACCTTGTTGCTTTAAAGTCTGGGCCAGCGTCAACAGGAAAATACTAATTTTTATTTTTTTCTTTTTTGTTTTCTTGGAGCTGAACAGAGTAACATGTGCTAAGGATTAACCTGAACAGAGCCTTATCAGAAAGCTTGAGGTAGTCATAACAGGCAGGAACAGACACTGTATATATACCAGTATGGCCCACTACAGAAATAGTGAGGGAAAACATAATAAAGCAGAGCATTCAGGATTTCATGCAAATCCTGTCTTTCAAAAATGACTGGAGCTCATCAATAGCCATCGTAGCGTACATGGAGAAGGCTAGTTTCCTGACTCTTTTTTCCTGACTTTTTCCTACTGAAAAGGAGTAGCTTCTTTGTTCTGGAGAAATCTAGAGATTACATAGCCATGTTGCCTAGCATGCGGTTAGCTATTTCTTTGCCTGCAATCCTGAAGTAGATATCGATGTTCAAGTTTGTGAAGTGTTTTTTTCTTTTCTGTAAGGGAAGCTGAGGACTGATCAAGTGAAGCTGAAAAGCAGAGAGTTTCTCTTCCTTTGTAAGCTGATTGCCAGAGGATCAGTATTTGGGGACATGAGCATGTTCAGAGCATGAACTGGATATAGCAGTCATCTTTCCATTTAGGTCAACAAAATTTTTCAAGTCTTTACTAAAGGTACAGTAGATTTCTTGCCCTAGCAGTTAAAGGATGATAGTAGCCATTCAGAGCATATGTTCAGACCTTCTTACCCTATGTCAGCACAGTTGGATTCCTACTTGCAATCTAATTGAAATCCATTTAAGGGAGTTCCTCTGGAACTATTTTCAGGGACCAAGCTTCCCCAAGAAGGCAAAAAGGGATCTGAAACTTAGTCAATATAAGTCCTGTGTTTTAGATAGAGCCCTGCTATAAGCAGGTTAGTTAGTAATGAATGCCACTGAGAAGAGCTACCTCTGCTAGGTGATTGAGACTACTTCCATTTCTGAAAGGAAGCTCCCAACACAACTGATTATACCAGCAGTGAAAAAAGACAGAACCATTGATAGGATACTATTTTTCCTGCATTTTATGCTGAAATGAAGAGAACTGAAGTTGCAGATCTCAGTAGCCTTTTACAGATAAGTATCTATGAGAACCTGCTGAACTCTATACTACAGTCCACCTGTAGTACAGTCCACTCTAACTTACTGTCACAGACACTTAACATTGCTCAGATAGTTGTAGCTTCTCTGCCTTTCTTACTGGGAAAGAGGATGTACAGGAAAATCAGTGGTCATGCCCGAGTTCCTTCATTTCCATGGTTGGAGAATGTACTTGACAACCCTTTTAGTTTGCTGACAATCACCCTTTTTGACAGGTGTCCATTGATACAGTTTGGTGTCAAAAATTGTGACTCTATAGCATTAATGTTATTCTGATTCATAGTCTATAGCAGAGTTGATCACGTAAATTTCCAAAGGACTTTTGTTTCCTTGGATCTGCTAAAAATATAAAGTGTTTTTCCATGACAATGCAGGATAATCTAAAGTAGCACTGTAAGAATTATACTAGGTGAGAGTAAGGGCACGTGGGAGAGACGTAGCAAACTTGTTCTTTCTGCTAAACTAATTGATTTTTGCTTAGATCAGAGGAATTTCTTCCGGATTGTGGATCCTCTAAGGTGTTGCAGACACTTTGGAATGCTACAGGGTTTGTTTCCAACTACAACATTTTATTAATATGTACAGGACAGATTAGCAAAGTGCCAACTGTTTTTCATAGAGCACTAAACAGAGAGATCTTGGAAACTGAAACTGCAGAAAGCCTAGAAATAAAATGTGCCACTAATAAAATAAAAACTCATAATACAGTAAAAATTGCCATCAAATATGAAAATTCAGTACCCAAATCAGATGTAACCTAGGCAGTGATACTCAGCTAGAAAAGAGGAGCTGGAAGGACAGAGGTGCTGGAGGATAACCTTCGTTGAAAGGATTCAGCACATTTCACACTGAATCCCTCCAGAAATGACTCCCCTCCCCTAATCCCAGAAAAATTATAATCCTGGAGTATTCCTCACTTATATGCTTGTATATTTCTAAAATGTTTATTTAATTTTGTGGGTTAGAACAAGAGTTGGAATGTTGTAAAGTAGTATATTTTATAATTACTAGTGGAAGCATTTGTAGGGCTGTCTTCAGGGGATTTTTGCTTGATTTTTAAACTACAAAACTTGTGCCACAAACTGCCATGTACTCTATATAACTGAGAAACATGCTTTCGCAAGAAGAGAGTTGTTTTTCTTTCATGTTTTTGGCTACATAATTTTGTCATTTTATAAACTTTGTATTACCCATTTTAATAGCACCTTAGATACAGATTGAGAATTGAAAGAGTTGTTGACAAAACATTGGCAGTTAGGATTTAGGAGATCCAAGGAAACAGAAAACCCATTAATAGCACAATTTCTTGGCCATGTTTTTGTATGTATTGACTATAAAGAGGATTTTTGTTGAAAGCCAATGTTCTCTATACTATAGTTAATGTTTGCAGTCTAAATATGGTGCGTTCACTGATGTGAATCTGTAGTGTTCTTTGCTTCAGAACTCTCCAAAGGCTTTTTTTTTCCTGAATCTCGCCATCTTCAGCATCAATCTCACATGAAGTTTGGATATGCTTTGTTGTCTTTAACACATTTGGATTTCACCCCAGAAGCTAACTTGCTACATTAGCTCAGTATTAGAGCCTGGTACCTATTTTTTTAACTCCTGCATTATGCAGAGGCCTTAATATTGGGCTGGTTCTCAGAATGTGGAGGTAGTGGTACTGCTTACATCCCTCTGTGGTCTTCTTTAAATAATTAAAAAAAGCATTAACAGCTGCAGAGACAGTTCATTACGGAGTAGTTACAGGTTGATGCTTTAGATGTGTCCTGTAATCTTCATTGTTTTCATCGAAGCAGCACTGAGGTTGAAAGGTTATTCATTACTGGCTGATCCAGTTAAAAAATGCTAGGAAGCATGAATGCCATGCCACAGCATGCTTTCAGTGCTCTCCTGGTTAATTCTTTTGTAATAAATCAGGAACTAGCTGAACTACCTGGATTGCCATGGTCATGTTAATAGGAGCAGCCTCATCCCTGGCCACTGTGTTTCTCATGTCCTGGTGAAGCCCTGTACCCTGTGGTCACTCAGTGTATGTTGCATGAGCAAAAGGATATTATTATTAGCTACTCAGCAAACTGATTGCACAACAGAAGCAAGAAGAATAACGGTCCTGTGCTCCAGGAACTAAGTCATTGTCTTAGCATCAGAATAGTTGAGTAGGACTGACTGCTTGTGCTCAGTCATTCTAGTGTTGTTTCCACAACAACATGCATGTAAACTCTTATACCAGCTCCAAAGTAAACTGAATTATCCTGCTATTGAACCCCACTAACAGTTTAACTTTGTGAATACAGTATGTATCTGTTGCCTTCTCTAAATTGCACCACTGCATTATACCGTGAGGCTGTCCCAAGATTTCCCTCTGCTGGTAGGTGTCTATGTTTAGTTGAGAGATGAATCGAGTGCAGAGACCTTTTGGAAGTAAAGGTACTATATAAGCAGAAACCAGTTCATTAATTTTACTATGTCAGAATACTGAAAAAATTGTACCATTTACTTATTGACTTGGGAATACTTTGCTAGTAACTGTCATGGGAAAATGCAGAATTTAATGTTACTTATAAAGATTACTGGGTGCTCCCATTCCAGTTTAACATGTATCTAAAATACTATGTCTACCTAATTTTTTAGTCAAAGAAGTGAACACACGCACAGAGATAAAATTAAAAATAATGTTCCAGACAGTTTCTTCATAATTAAAAAAGAGCCATTTTAAAATTTTTAACATTCCTGATCTACAACTAGGAGCTTTTTCACAATCAGTTCAATATATGTTGTTAGGTTAGCACAAAGTAGGGAGAAAGATATGAGCTGAAACTTAAATTTGAAATTCAGGGCTCCTGAAAGACCTGGATGTGTAAGTTTGTGGACAGTCACTTCTCTCTTTTAGGATTCCCTTGAAAATCCCATCATTGATGTTAATAAATGTGATAGCCACAACCACTGATAACTAAGTGGTCTATCAAGGGCATATTTTACTCTAGAAATTAGAAATTGCTTACTGCATGATTCAGAAACCATTTCCTTTGTTTATTCAGTTGTATCATCTGACTACTACAAATACTGGTTTTACTCATATCAGCATGAAAACAGCTAAGACTGAGTGAACTATAGTTTGTTTAATCCTTGTCAACAAAATCAGTTACTTAACATAAAGCTAGTTATTTACACAAGCTCATTGAAGAGTAAGATAGTTACACAGAAGCAGGGAGCAGCCTACTTCAGTCCCAAGTCGCAATTTCCTTGGCTTGGCAGTAAGGGAAATAGTTTCCTGTGAACTGAGCGTATGTTTTGCAATCACTCACAACAGGTGTCTTACTTCGTTTTTTAACCCTCCTTTAATGACGTGTTCTTCCTTCCACTGAAAACCTTGTGAATTTTGCTTTTGACTTCACTAGAGAACAGAACTGTAACCTAATTATTTTGATTTAAAGACTAGTAAGTTTAATAGTTTATCTAAAATACAGCATTCTTTAGCTTACTTAGTCATAAGTGAATAATTTACATCTCACAGAAGTGCTAGTCATCTTAAATTTTTATTACTCAGACCAAGATCGGAATTAAAAACCGGGAGAAACATGCCAGATTCTCGGATCAGGATTTCAGTGTAAATCATTTCTGCTTTTTGTTGATGGGTTCTTTTGGGAAGATGTTATGCTTATTATTCCAGTGCAATAGCTTTATTCCTTCCTATTGTTTGAACAAGCAAGCATCTAAATTTAGTGTGAATTAGGCTCTGCAGATGTGGTTTGGGGAAAGTGGACACATGCCAACCCAGTATCGTTACTCAAGTTGACAACTCAGGGGAGGGAGAACAGTCAAAGTGCAGAAAACCCTTTCACTTTCATTTTCATCTGACTCCTGTCACCCAGAAGAATACCTCAAAGTGGCAGATTTGGACCATGTAGGTTATATATGGAGCACATGTTTCTTGCAATACAGTGGGCCTAGCTGACCTGAGCTGCTGTGACAGGAATGCAATGTATTGGTCATGTAAGCGTAGGAATATGGTATTCTCTGGAGAATGTTGTGTTAGCTAGCTTTTCAAAGTTTTCGTATAGCTCAATTTTATGTTGATTTGTACAATGTTACTGGTTACAGGCAGCAGTGTACTCTGGCAAGTCTGGTGATCCATTGTACAGGTTAAGCCAGCTTTGTGAAAAGTACTGAAGTGTTTCTTCTCTGCCTCTTACCATCCAGATTCTGTGGGAGGTCACTGGAAGGCCAGCAAGAGATGCAACTATCTTTAAACTGCTTAATGGAGACTTTAACAATTAGAACAAAGTATATTAAAGCACAGAACCTTCTAAGTGTGAGGTGAACTACTGAGTGCTTCTGTTGTGGTGATGGTTGCTATGATTACACTCAACATACTTACATGTTATAGGATACACAGAGATGTTAAGGACAACCCTTAATAGTGTTGTGAAATAAAATAGTGGAGGAACTCAGATGTCCTTAATAAGTTTGCCTGACAATTAATTCCTCTGTTTTTGTTACCAGGAATTCAGCAGCAGTGGGTCATGGCTGTTTCTGCTATGCTCTCATGCGTTCAATTCCAGTTGCCATCTACATTGTTTTGGTAACAGGCCTGCGTTACCACCTGTTCATATGGAGTGTCTTCTCACCAAAACTACTGTATGAGGGAGTGCATGTGTTCATCACAGCTGCTGTCTGCCTGTTCTTCACAGCCATGGATCAGAACCACTCTCAGAAAATGCAAGACTGAAAATAAGCATGTGGTACGCAGTTCCAAGGTCCAGTGTGTCACTGGAATGGAAGAACGAAAATAATGGCTTTAAATAGTTGTGCAGAGTTTGAAGACTAACCTTGTTTATTTTAGTCAAGATCAGGATTTGAAGGGCCTGTCGTGTTCTAAAAGTGAATCTGCTTTAAAAATATTGAATTGAAATAAACTGTTTTTCATGGATAACTTTTTTTTCTGTAGCTGTCATTATAGCACTCTCCAAATAACAGAATGGCAATATTACATGATTTGAAATTTTAAAAATATACATCTTAATATAAATACAGACCAGTGCCTCATGAGCACTGAAAAAATCTTTTGTACATACAATTCTTTTACTTTCTTAGACTACAGAATCCTAAAAACCCTTGGTGCTTTTCACAAGACCTTACATTTGTTGGCTTGGTTTTTTGTTTGTTTTGTTTCTAGCATGTGCGTGGAAATTATTATTAAATTATTGAATTACTGTACAAATATCCCAGGTAAGAATTTTGTTTGTTTGTTTTGCATAGGCAGCATTTCTAGTTAAAGGCAGTATTTTCTCTGTAAGATGAGTGCAATCATTTTATGAAATGTTTTTTCAGTCTGTACTTCAGGCATTGGATAAGGAATGCTAATGGGCTAACAAAATAATGAATCTTTTATAGATCCTGTTTACTGCTGAAATGTTGTTTCTTTTTATTAATGTATAAATGTTAAATCAGGTTGGTTGCAACTGTGCTGGACATTTGATCATGTTTTCCACACTAGGATAGAGAGTTATGAACCATGAGCAGTAAAGTATTTTAATGGGCTAAGTTACCAGCAGGAATAAAAGGTGTGTTGGCATCACCTTCCCCTTAGTGACCCATCTAGCCATCTTACTTCAATGTGCTATAATTAAGTCCTAACAATGTTGTTTTCCTTGCTTCTGTCAAGAAGATAGACATTGATGACTATCCTGAGTATCAGTATTCTTTATGTGGGATTTTCTGCCTCATATTTTTGTCTATGTTATCAGCAAATAGGATTTAATCTAAATGTATTAGGGATTTAGCAGAAGAGAAGCATGTAGGAAACTTAAACTTTTATTTTAAACCTGAAAATAAAAAGCTTTTATGTCCTATGTACCTGACAGCGCATTTGTTAGGATCACTGATACACTTTTCATCTCATGTATCAGATAGAGCAAATCTCAAAAAGTAGGCCTTCATTTTTTATGGATTAATAATAGAATATATTGATCACTAATAATGAGAATTTTTTCAACTCTAAACCAGCAGGGTTTTCAATACCCTGGCCACATATGTTGTTTACCTGTAGTAGAGACTACTGGATCTTAATGTCATTCACTGTGACCTGTTGGAAGCTTGAAAATTATATTAATAAATCACTTTTTCACTGTCAACCATGGAATATTTAAACATTCTTATTTGTGAATGTTGTACACATTTATCATTTTCATAATTCTCAGTATTTTGCTGGTTACCTGTTGCCTAGCAACTGTATGAGGATTATTGACTTCTCTGTTTGCTTACTTGGTTAATTCCTAAGCAGTTGTCCCTAGCATTCATACAGAACATGTTTGTAAGATACTTGACATAGAGAGAAAGGATGCTAATAAAGAGCTGGAAGGGGTGGAGAGGATATTACTTGCCCTGGGATTAGGTAGAGAATCCTAAAACAATGCCGGGGGAGGGGGGGGGGCTGACATTCACAAGATCTTTTATTCCATCCATCTGATACATTTTGCTTCTAGTGTATCTCTTAGACATTTTCTCAAATAGTGGAATCTAAACTATTGTGTCTGTATTAAGGTTTAATTTCTTCAAATTACTTACTTAAATAATCATAGTGTCCCCTTTCACCTCTGAAGTTGAAAGACATCCAGATTGAATCCAGGAGAAAATATATGGCTTGGAAAAACTGTTATCTATCTTCAAGAACAGGAAAGGAAGGGAGAAGAAAGAACTTAGGCTGCATTTCTATCTCAAGTTAACACATGGGTTTGGGTAATACTTAAAGAAAACATGGTGCTTTCAAGTTCAGAATTGCCATTTCTGTTCCTTTTCACCCTTTCTCTTTTGATATTGGCAAAGTAAATGCTGTTTTAACTTCATCAGCCTTTGGGCTATGGCAGTGCAAAGCTGAGGCAGTGAAGAAGTAAGTTGTTTCTTGCCACAGGCAAACAGACTTGAACTGGGGTATTATGTAAAAATAATTTTATTTTAAATCAACACAAAGTTTTGGCAATTGATCTGAATGTACAGAGAAAGGAAATGCCTGAATGCAAATTCTCATCTCACTGGTTAGCTGCTTCCCTTCCTTCTTAATCCCAACTCCCCTTGTCATGTTCAGTGTGTCCCAAACCTTCAGACAAGGAGATGAGCAACAAGGAAAATAAGAATTGTACATGTGGTGGTTTCTGCTGCTCTGAGTGTTCTGGTTTTTTTCTGTCCAAGTCCTGTGTGGTCCCTGCTCCAGCACAGTATCAGCCTGGGCTTCAGCTTCTTCAGGAGTACACTGAAGCACAGGCAAAGACTCCTCCTTAAATATGTTCTGAGCAGGGATGTTGTGTATCACTCTCTTGGGATAAGGTTTTGACACAGCAAATTTTTCACTTAGCATCTTTGCTGCTGGTCAGAGACAGGTTCAGCTAGTTACAGTAGTCTATAGCTTCCTCCACTAGATTTCACTAGATCACCATCAATCAGCGCAGCTCACTGTCACTTAAAGCTTGTAACATGTCTGGTATGATCCTAAACATCCAGAGTGTGATGAAGCTTGAGCTAAGAAGAGACTTTTGTAAATGAACTTAGATTTAAGAAAAAAACCAAACCTATTCATATTTCAGATACCATATATCTGTATTTCTGCTCTGTAGAAAAAACACCAGCAGAACATCCACTCTGTGTGCTGCAGCCTTTGCAGCAGGTGATGAATGCATTCTAAGTAACTGCTCCTGTGTGGTGCCATCTGTAAAGGTCAGAGCAATTTTTGAATTCCTTGCATAAAGCATTTTCAAATTAAACAAGATTTATCTCCACAACTGCACAGTCATGAGAGGAGGGGCCACAGACTCAAGTTGCCATGAAGGGCTTCTCTAAAAAACCAAGGCTTCTTGGAGTGCTTCAGCAGCACAGGAAGGGCAAGGAAACTATGATCAGC
>WTSP01025625.1:21287-33475 GCA_025331215.1 Actenoides lindsayi | reverse complement strand
ACAGTCCCACCTATGCAGAACCTATCTCTTCCTTTTGTTAAGACTTATCTGCAAGGAACCAAAGGGGGGGCACAGAGACATTAAAAGCAATCAACACCTCTCCCTTCCAGACAGGTCTTTCCAGACTTTATCACCACACAAGGTTTGAGGCACACAATAGCCAGGCTCTTACAGTAGTGTATATGGGAAATTCCTTATTTTCTGGACATTACTTCTTACAGGAACATGCAAGATCACTGCAAGTGGAAGACAGAATGTGTATTTGCTTGATTTGTCAGTTTTGTTGACATCCTTCTACCTTCCAGGCAACTTGTACTGTCTCTTGCTCCATCTCCTGCAGCTGCTGAGTAGCTGCAGTACGCAGATGCACACAATCCAGCTTGTGGGAACACCACTATCATATGCCTCTTTCAGGGTGCATCTCACAACTTTGTCCATACGTTCCTGTGTATATATTTGTTCATCTGCATTTCACATAGCTATGTTGAAAGAAATGCAGCTAGGTTTCAAGAGGGGGAAAAGCTCTTAGTAGTCTTGGGCCTCTACCTCCACAGGGCAATTAATGCCTTGTTGGTGTGTGCACACATGGGGTGTGAGAGGAATGTCTCGGATTCGGTTCCAGTAAATTTACCCTCTTCTGCATGCTTCTTTGTAACTGCTGGCTGTTGTGTGAGAGTACTTGAGTCTGGTAACTGATGAGGCTGGCAGCATGCTACTGGCTGGCAACTCTAGCTGCTTCAGGCTCTGATCCTGTAGGAAGAGGCATGAGGAGGGCAGAAAGGAAGTAGTTATGTTATAGTTTCTTCTGTTGTGTCTGAGCAATGTATTCTCAGGAAAATCACCACCTAGCCATGCTCAGCATCTGCAGTTCAGGCTGAATTGACCACATTGATTTTATGGCTGGAGAGGAAGTAGAGAATTAGAAATCTGTCACAAAATAGGGCTGAAAAGTGGCATGTCAGCTCTTTCTCCAGAGTCCTCTGATTAGAGTTCTCAACATGCAGAAGATGAGGGGACAGTTGTCTGAGTCCCTCGAGCTCCCAGGCAGTCAGCAGCACTTATGCCCGTGTCACTGGTATGTATTTTTACCCTCAACCGTTGACTCTGTTGTCCTTTCTGTAAAGCAGATGAGTACCTATTAGAGCTGAGGTCTTTCCCCACTGTTAGTGAGCTGTCTTCTTCTGTGTGCTACAAATATTTACATGTCTTATGCAAGCAGAAGAGCTTCACGGGAAATAGAGGAGAGCTGCTCTCAGCACAGCTTGCAGCATGACCTGCAGGGATCAAGGCGGAACTTCTGTGTGCACAGGGACAGTCTTTGCAGGTCAGATCTGGAAAGGGCATGACTTCTTGTAACGTGGCTGAAAGAAATGAGGGAAGACTCACAGAGGAGAACAAATGTTATTAGCTAAGGTAAAAAGGTGTACACAAAGGACATGAATGTGAAGGAAATACTGGTGGTAAAAGTCAGGTTGGGGGGAAGCCAGAGGAAAATAAGTGTAACCTTCCAGAAACTATGACTAGTGATGCCTCCTGATGTGTGGCTTTCTCCAAGGCCTTATGGAAGAAGATAGCTTGCTTCACTGGAGATGGGCTGGACAAAGCCGTGGCAACATCTCCCTCCCATTTGATACGCAGGAGGGAAGGGCTCTGTGATCCCACAGCTCTGTGAGGAGCATTTGACTAGTGTCTTTGAGATGTGTCCTTTGAGACAGGGCTCAGCAGTCCCATCCAGACTTGGGACTGTGAATGTCCACATTCATGTAAGTGTCTAGACAGGAGTGATTCCTCTGATGTGCCTGCTCCTCTGGTGTGTGAGAGGTTACATTTCAATGGTTCCTCCCAGCTGCTGAAGGCTTTTGGGACCTCAAGACCAAGCATTTTCATGGCCTTGAATAGAATTTCTGAAGAAAAGGCAAAAAATTTTCTCTATCAGTGTGGAGTGAACAAGGTTATGTTCAGTCCAGAAAGAAAGCCTGAAAGAAAAGAAACACTGAGCTGCAATGAGCTTCGGCTTGTTAAGAACAATTATTTGAAGGTATGCACAGACCTCCAGTGCCTACTCTATCTAACAGGGGAGGGTGCTGCTGGCACTGGCTCTCAGAGTGCAGCCAAAGAAAGCAAGAAGTCAGTGAATGAGGTGATGACGGATGTGTATGTAGCTCTCTAGAAGCATTTGCTGGAAGACCCCAGGGGTACCAAAGGATGACACTTCCCAACTGAAATAGCAGATGGGGAGCTCTTAATTTCTGTGTCTGGCTTCTGCTATACACCACTGCTTTACCAGGTATGTAAATGCTGGTTTGGGAGATTTTGTTTACCAAAGTGTTAAGTTTTGGTACAGGTAGGTTGTGAGAGAAAACAGAAACCCGGTATCTGTGATGCAGGGCACTAGCACTGCCTGGAAGTCATCATTGTTTCTGTCTCATGATGAACTGTCCTGGGGGCCTCACAAAGGACTGTGCAATGTCTTGAATATGTCAAGCAGGTCATGGGAAGTTCTGAGATCTTTGGTGAGACGACCAGCCTCTGCAGACATGGACAGCCCAGGTCAGGTTTCAGTGCTAGTGCTGAGGCAGCCACTCTGCAACTACATGGGGGTGAGCAGCTGCAGTGCGTGCTGGAGCAGTATTTAAAACTCAGCATTGGGTCAGTGAGTTCTCTCCACAGGCTTATGCCCACACATATTGCTGAATCAGGCTCTCAGCCCATGGCCTCCTGTCTTACAAAGGCTGCTTCAGGGTCTGAGCAGCTGGAGCTCAGATGGATCCTGTGCTTAGATGTCTTCTGATGAACTGAACAAACCAAAACCCTCCCCTTACATTTGATTAACTGCTATCTGCTGCTATTAATCCACTTGAGATAATTTGGCACCAGTGATCAGAATTAATTAATCTGGGATTTGCAGGCTGTCAAATGTTTTTTCTCAGACAGCTTTCTGTTGACTTTGTGGACTTTGGGGATTAGCTGCTATTTAAAGCAGCAATGTATGAACTTGCATGGTGACTTGTGCTCTGTCTGTCCAGATGAGCTGTAGGGAGAATGATGTGTGTAGATGCAAGCCTGCAATTTAGTGTTTTGTTGCTCTGCCTTGGCTCCCCCATCTCACTGAGTTTCTAGAATCAAAGTTCAGGCTTTTGAATCTTCTGTGTCCTGGGCAGGGCTCTGCTCTATGACAGCTAGTGCTGCACTGGAGACCTCTACAGCCTTGACCTCTCCAGGAAGGGATTGTTACTGCTTGACAGCCACTTGTGGCTAAAAAAGCTGTTATTTCCTGTTTGCTTCCTGTCACAAGTGATACCTTCTGCTACTCCCACTTGCAGAGTTCATCCTCTGCCCCAGGGTGACCAATCTTCCACACTGGGGAGTAAAGTAGCTCAATAGAAAGAACAGGCTATGAAAAAGGGGTAGATGAGTTTGGGGAGTGGTGCAAGGACATTGGGAAGTGCTCCCCAAGCTGTTCAGCATAGAAGCAAGTGCTTGTGACTAGGGACCTCGACATGCTGTGCAGAGGCTACCATTTCCCTGGCCCAGACCAGCAGCAGTGTGGGCAAGAGAGCCCATGGCAGAGCACATCTGAAGAGGATGTGCCGTTTTCCTGGCTGCCTGGGCATTTAAGCACATGATTCATACCTTTCATGTCTGGACATCTATACCTAGAGTCACAGGAGGCTGTGGTGAGAGCCTGGAGTCTGGAATCCATCTGCTGAAAGTGGGTGCTTAAAAGTCCATGGGGAGAGGCTGAGCTCTGCAGCCTGACTTTCAAGGAGGCAGAAAATATGACATTTCCCACAGGCTTAAATAGCAATTGTTTGGAAACAAGGCAACAAAACTACCCAACAGATTTGTCATCTGAGTGCCTGACATGAAGTTTTCACCTCTTTTTTCTTATGTCCTGGTTCACATTTTCCTCCTTTTTGTTTATGACAAAGAAGCTTTTCCATGCTTTGCAATGGGAATTTAAAGGTGGAGACGGGATGAAAAATAGAATAGCTACATTGGGTATTCTGGTCTTGATCCTGCAAATGCACTTGATTGGGATGCTGCAACTCAACATGATGTCTGTGAGCTCCACGGAGAAGGCTGTGTTTGACAGCAATAGGTCCAAAGTTGCATTGGCAGAAGCTTGACCAGCAATCCTGTGTTCAGAAGATGCAGCAATTTTTACTGACTCCTGGATAGATTAATTCTTTGACCTTACCTGTAAGCTGTTGTTTAAAAACAGGAATACATTTTGTAAATGTTTGGATAAAAATTAGCACTCAGCCCACACTTTCCTATTTTCAAATGAGGATTTTTTAACTGGGCAGAAGTGTAGATCTATGACAAGAAGAGATGGCAGTTAGAACTGTCCTGGTGACTGATTCTGCATTTGCAAGTTACTATAGAAAACTTCTCAATCCAGAGATATTTTAGTTGGCACTTGTTTAAATTGGATTCTCTTAAAATAGCACAAGTTATTTTAGAAGCCTTTTTTGCCTTGAGCTTCTTAGTACCTATTAAGAAATATTAAGTGTGCATTCACTGTGCTAAAAAGAATAATGGAGCTCTCAGAGCAATCAGTTCTGTGTGGGATGCTTAAAGCATTAACATATTGTGAAGTGATTATTTCCAAATTAAGATACCTAGAGTTGGAAATGATCATAATATGACTTCTGCAGCTGAAAGACATAGAGTAGGAAATATACATAGCTGGCAGCATGTATGTGTTCTGAATTAGAATTGTGTTTATGTGTTCACTCTCTAAGCCCGTTGCTGTAGTCTTATTAATATCCATCCATACAGAACTGATTTAAAAGCTATTCACTCTAAGAGTAGGTTTCTGTGATCTGAGAATTTCACACAGAGCTACTAACTTCAGCCAATTTAGAGCAAATAATGTTTTTTGTTATTGTACATCTTGTTTTATTGTTTCCTTTTTTTTTTTTTTAATATATAGCAAGATATTCTATTTTTGATGGAAAAATAACTACTGCAGCCACAGCAGAGAGAACAGCCTTTTGCCTGTGTCTTCATTTTGGATGGAGAGGCGTGTTCCAGAGAAAGCCACATGACACTGGACTGGCATGCGTACTGGTGAGCTTCTGTCAGGCATGGCTTTGGTCATCCTGCTGCCCCTTGGGAGCCTCGTGATTTTGGGAGCATTAATATTTGCTTCTCTCTGGAAATCCCTGAGATCCCCAGTCCATATGGGACAGGAGCTCCAGGTAGCAACTGCAGTAACACCTTCAGGCTTTGAGATGCTTTTTCAGCCTGCAGTCATGAGAAAATGGCAATTGCATGACACTGTGGAAAGTAGAATTCTGATGTTGTAGGGGGGACCAGCAGCTGAAACAGTTGATAACTAATAACCTGCCTCCCCTCAGGATACGGCCATAGTGCAGGTGCATCCTTGATGGGAGGAGGAGGGACCTGCACCTCAGACTAATGTAAATTGGGGTGGTGTCGGGAGGTAAGCAGAGGGTATTTGTGTTACAGGTTGGAGCAGCAGCATCTTGCAAGTGTAATTCTGGGGGCTATTCTGTAAAGCAAGAAGCACCACAGAGTAGGGGCAGCCTATAGGCATGATAAAACTAGTGACTATTTTCCCAGGGCCATCCCTGCAGATATGCTTGCAGCATCCGGAATGAACCTTCCTCTGTTTCTGTGATCATGTCCCAATTTCTAGCACTTTTTCTGCAATGTGTATTCATAAAGATACTAACATACACACACACACACCCCCAACCAGAAAATGGTGCATGACAAAAAGTTTGGCTTAAGCTACACATGACAAAAAATTTCATGCTCTTTCTGATTGTCCTGCTGCTCAGAGCTAGCAGTTTTGTCATATCTCTCTGTAACTGTACAGTCCCGAAGGAGACATGTTTCTGTTCATTGCTTGGGCTGCTGCAGCTCTTTGTAAGTCCAGTTTATAATTGAAGTTGCTGCTACTTAGTCAAGGAATTCAACACACACATCATATACACATACACACAATTTGATAGCTCTACATGTCTTTTCATCCAAAAACCAAACCAAAATATGTCTAACCTGCATTTATTATAAAGAATGACCTGTAGTCTACTGAATTAATGATTTCTCTTCCTTATGCAATGTGTTATGCTGTTAGAAATGAGGGTTAATGTCTGCACTTGGGGTTTTCTCCTTACACAGAATGTCTTCATCCTTCAAGCTCCTTTGTATTACGTTCAATGCTCTGCAACAGTGGCTCTGTATTTATCAAAGGAAATGCTAGGTTTTTCAGAGTGTCTTGTGTAGAGCCAACAGCCTCTGCTGGACATTAAAATACTTCTCTAGTTTGAAAGATTCATACAGCAAACATTTGCTAACTAACAAAGCATTGGTTATTGGTACCTGCTGGAAAGGCAGTGAGATTAAATCAAATAACATTGAAACCCATTGTGCTTATCCCTTACACAGCCCATGTTACATGGACCTTGAGAAGGTGTTTAAATACACCCTCATGGAAATTTTCATCAAAATGTCTTCTAAATGAGAAGACACAAAGCAAGAGTTTGTCCACAAAATGTTTACCAGTGCCCTTCCTGCCTCAAAGCCTCCGAGCGTTTTAGGCTTACACTTGCTATAGCGAAACCTTTAAATTTGTAGCAACAGCTCAAACAGGTGCCCTGGAGAAAACACGTAATGAGGAAGAAAAGTGAGACAGTAACTGGATTCGAGACCTTCAGGGAAATCCATCTAGGGTTTGCATCTGAATAATGGGATCCTTAGACCTTGCTGGGATCATGGAGTGGCCCTTTTTTTTAACAACCCGTTAGGACAGGTGAGGTGGCTCAGGCCAGATTTCCAAGCACAGCTTCACAGACATGGAGGCCCCATTCTTCTTGTCAGGATATGAATATTGGCAAATCCTTAATATGGGGCAGAGATGGGGTGGACCCTTTTACGCATTAAACTCACAAACAGCTGGAAGTACCTTCAAGGCTTGTTCCAGGAGCTGGACACAGAGAAGGATTGATAACCCATCTTCTTCTCTTCCAACTCTGCAAGGGGCTACCCTGAACTTCACAGCAGTGGTTGTAGCATTGCTGCAGATGAATATTAGTCAAAGGAATGGCAGAAGTTTGGAGACCACCAGTCTGCCACCTTAGTCAAATCCCGGTTGCTCCAGGTGCTCAAGTAGCTGACAGCAGGTATGTACATTGGCCATGATGCAGTAACATAAAATGAGGTGGGAGCTGTGGAATACTGTGTCCTTGTGTGGACATCAGCACTTACAGAATTATTTGAAATTGATGGGATGTGTCACTGCTCAGTGAATGTCTTCAGCATGGAACAACAGACATGATAATGAGACAGAACCATGGATCCCACCTGTGGTGCTGCTCCTCTGTGGTGGTGAGGCCATGGCCACAACACACTGCCTATGTTCCTTTCTTTGGCTTTTGCTAAACAAGGTGAAGAGCTGGGTACCACTCTGCCGTGGAAAGCCTCCTGCTGGAGGCATATTTCAGCCAACCATGACATGGGCTTGCTGGTGACATCTCCCCTTGGAAGCTCCTCTCAGACTGACAGCTAGTGGGACAAAACCTACCAAAATGGCCTGGTGATATGTGTATGTCAACACATTACTCATTGATGGAAAAATTACCCTTGGTGTTAGGAGGACAGGGAATCCTGGTGTTCACTGTAAGGAGCTAGAAAACTGGGGGGCAGGCTGCTAGATTGGATAGAAGCATTAGGAGGCCATAAAAGAAGTTACAATGCAGATGTTGTGGTAAACACGGATAGGAAAAGGAAATAATTACTGAGATAGGTCACTTCTTTATGAAATAAACATCTGAGATGGGTGCAGACAAACCATTTGGACAAACAAAGGTCTTTCAGCTGGCAGTAAAGAATGTGATCCTTATTCAGTGTGACAGAGCTTATCCTGGACATTTATGTGTAAGAGTGACTCAGAGTGAGGCTGGAACACAAACAGCAGCATTGGGGTGGAAGTGGAGCAACAGTGTCACCTCTGTGCTTGCTACTGGAGTGACTGCAGCAGAAATACTGAGTTCAGCCCTGAGTCTGCAGCTCAGAAACAGACTGCTAATTTGGAGGAGGCTCTGAGAAGAACAATCAGAAGACCAGAAAATTTGGTTTTGTAATGAAAGAGCTGGGAGTTCAATTTATCTGACTTATCATCCAGGAGGCCAGGTGCTGACTTGGTCCATATCTGTAATAACCTGCTGGCCACAAGGATGTGATGACAGAGGGCTCTTCAATCAAAGAGGCAGACAGATAACAAGACCCAGCCACTGAAAGCTGAAACAAAACCAATTCAAAGCAGCAGTGAAGGGTATCTTCTGCCAGCGGGGTTATTTGAGAGCTGTGATGGTGTCTCAGTCTTGCTACAGAGTTTGCCCATGAACATCAGCACTCCTGCCAGGTGGAAGAAGGAGTTAGCAGAGGAGCAATCCCTGCCTCATAGTTCGCTCAGGGGAAGGCTATCATAGCGGTATGGGCTTGCTTTAACCCTCAGGGTTGTACAGCTCTGTAGATGGCCTCACTGGAGCTCAGTATTCTTCCCCACAATGCCTTGCAGTTCCTTCGAAGTGGAGAAGTCACACAGGAACACAGCAGCAACATCTCTCCCCTCCAGCTCAGCTCAGGGCTTCCTCTACTGCTCTCTGGGTGCACAGGGCAAGTTGGACCACTGGCATCCTCAGTGGCATTGGCACTGCAGGAAGCACTACCCAGGCACAGGTTGTTCAGCCAGGTAACTCTCTGCTGATAGGTCCCCAGGGTGCCCAGCCTCTTGGATACTAGGAAAGGGACTACCTGCAGATCAGGGACCTGCAGATCCCTTCATCCCTTATCCATGTCCCTTTATCTCAGCAGAAGCTTTTGTTACTCCCCCTTTAGACACCAAATCCGTCTGACTCACGTGCAAGACAAGTCTGTCCTGCTTTGACTTAACACTGGTGAGAGCAGCAAGAAAGGGAGGGAAGAAGAGAGGACAAGAGTCCACAACTGGATGCCATGTCCCCCTTTCCTTCCTGCTACTTCAAGAAGAGAGAGGCCATGCAGGTAGTACCTCCTTAGCCCAGGCAAGGAAGCCCAAGGACACAAGAAGTATGGGCAAGGCACATGTAATTACCAACATAAAGTAAAAGCTTAGCTTTGGTAGCACATATGTTTTGGCTATGGTGTCACTACTCTGCTCAGGGTGGTCTGCAGAAAAAACCCAGCATCTCAGACTAACTGAGGTGGATGGACTTGTGTCTGTCCTGCTTGGGACTAGCACGTGCTCATTTTCTGGCAGATGACTCTCATGTCCTTCGGATCCTATGCACTGTTTTTATGCCTCTGAAACAGAATGAACTTTTGGCATAGAGGTCTAGAGGATGACCACACAGAGCTGTTCTGGGCACAAGACATTGAAAAGCGTTTGTCTGTCTGGATAGAATAAGGGAAAAAATTTCCCTGTCAAATGTGCATATTTCCTCCAGTAGGGAGTTAAATTGAGTGAAATCATTGCTTCCAGTCTGGGATCAGTCTGGGAGTGAAACAGACAGAGCCTATTCTTGTGCTGTTGACATGACTTTGCATACTGCTGCTCTGAAGTACTTCACTGCTATTGCTACATGTGGCTATATTAATGTTTTATAAGACCTTGCACAAAAGCTCAGAAGGGTTTTCCTTGCTAGCTGAATGGCCAAGTTTTCGTTGTTATCCCAAAGATTACCTCTAGTGCTCAGACAGCTATGCAGTTTTCTTTCCTGGCTATGGAAGTAGCTGATACTGTCTCTGAGACTGTATGACTTCTTGAATGAAAAGGGAAAGCACAGACACTTTTTTTTTGTTTCCTTGTTTGCTTTTGGTTTTGTGATTTTTTTTTTGTTGTGGGTGTTGGGGTTTTTTGTGGGTTTTGTTTTTTGTTTTGTTTTTGTGGGTTGGTTTGTTTGTTTGTGTGTGTGTGTGTATGTGTGTGTTTGGATTGTGAGGATACTGACTGCATCTCTTGTGATTTCCTTTCTTTTTCTTTACTCCAGTTGTTTCCCATGATGGTAGCAATTTTTCCCTGCAGGCTTGCTCATGGATATACTTCCACACCAGGCAGGGAGGAAGGAGCAGGTGCTGGTACAAATAAGAGCCTCAGGGGACGGTTGCAGCCTCCTTTTATTGACTACAGAGGCCTCTCTTGAGTTTGCAATCTAAATGGCTTTGGACTGGATAAAAGAAAATCCTTCTTTGACAGACTTTCTGGAGACTTCATGTCTGCGCAAGACTTAAATCAGCAGAAAAAGCTTTAGAGACTTCATTGGCTTTAAATGCGTGGAAGGATATGCCAGTGGTGAAAGCGAGGAAAAGCAAAGACCTAGTACCTGAGCAGGAGAGGGTGAAGGGAAAGAGAGATGAGATCGCTCTTTTATTCTCCTCCATATGAAATTATGTAATAAAAGCCAAAAAGGCTTGTTTTCTGTTGTAAGAAAAATGGATTTTATAATGAGTGAGTAGGAGATTTCATTTCTGACAGGATGGGCTGGCTCAGGGCTCAAAAAGCTTTTGTTTCCAGATCTTCCAGATATGCCATCTTTGCTGGAAATGATGTTTGGATGAAATTTGCTATCTTTGGATGATTCTCTGTAATTCCAGATGTTTGATGGCATGGTTATTCAGAAGTGTACAGTCCATGAATTGCAGATCAACTGATGTGTCCTGTGCAGGTTCCCTGTTTGCTACACACTAAAACTGATGTATAGAACTTTTTGTATATGATGTAAAGAGCGTGCTCAGGATGCCAGGGAACCATTGCACAGGTTGATCAGGATTCCTGGGAACCATTGCACAGGCTTGTCTGTGGTGTGACTTGTGCTGTCCAGTGAGCTGGACATGCATGTGCATGATTTCTGCCCTGCAAAACACTCTATGGGGAGAACTATGGCAGTCTTGTTTTGGGGGAAAGGTGTATGAGGCTGAATAATTAAAATGCTTTCAAGGTTAACAGGTTGTTGAAAACCTTTACTGGCAAGAGGAGGGAGATTATCTTCTACTTGAAGCTAAGACACCCATTTTGCAGATGAAGTCTATAAACATAAGTGGAGGAATGTCTGATGGAACCACAGACCACCCAGCTCCAGTATCCAGTCTCTTACTATGACCAGTGAAAAGTACTCCACGGGACAAGAATAATATAGGAGATAATTTTTAGTGACTGTTTGGCAATTCACCTAGAATCCTGTTATTGACACCTGTGACAGCTAAGTTACACGGAGAAAAAAAACTTTTTCCAGCTTTGGGAGGAGGCTGCTGCAGAATTAAATGGTGGATCTCATTCTGTGATTGGAAAATACTGATTTCTTGTTGCTCCATGACTACCCTCATCTCCCCTAGGTGTCTCTCATCTCCCCTAGGTGTCCCTCCTCAGATGAAGTCCATGTCACCTGTCTCTGTACAGAGAACCCGTCTTTTCGCTGGCCCCACTGTCTGTCTGTGGTTCCTCTGCCCATTATGGTCAACACTGCAGCACTAGGTGGCAAGTCGCCTCATGTGAGCACAACCATTTCCCACTTGCTTTCCCAGCTCTTAATCTCCAATCCTCATATCACAGCACCTCAAGCATCTTTTTCTTACTTCCAGTCATGGCATTCTTTGCTGACCATTGGGAACTGAGCTTGCAAAATGTTCCTGACTTGCTGTAAACTGGAGGTGAGAGAATAAATTTTAATTAACCTCTGAATCCAATGGGTTGGACAATCTCTCCCTGAAGCCTGAAAGAGCTGTGCATTCTGTTCTGTATATCAGGTGCTTTATTAGATACACTGTAGCAGAAAATGCAATATAAAACTGAGTAGATGTGTTTTAGAAACAGTAGTAGCAGAATTAAGAAGGGAAATAGCTTTGACTTACTGGGGGAAGTCATTTGGGAAGAAATTGGAATGCTTAATTAGAGAAAATGATCTCAATCTAATAATTTAATGCTAATTTAAATGTTCCAGTCTCTTTCATGTAAGGAAAAACATGATTGAATAGCTTAGATTCTTATCAAGGGATGTAAATTTAGTAGTAGAAACACATTTTTATAAGTTTTCCATCTAGGAATATTGTTAAAGTAGCATCCAAAATATTGCAACAGAGATGTAAAAATGATAGTGGAGATTTTTTTCTCCTTTCCTTTCCTTTCCTTTCCTTTCCTTTCCTTTCCTTTCCTTTCCTTTCCTTTCCTTTCCTTTCCT
>WTSP01025625.1:9540-21187 GCA_025331215.1 Actenoides lindsayi | reverse complement strand
GAAGCTTTTGAAAAGTTTTTATCTACAGTGTAAGGTCTAGAAACTTTTAGATCAAAAAAACTGTACCTGTGTGATTCCTGAATTTTAAACCATCAAAGGAAACAATCTCTTGACAAAATCCCAGGATTTATAGGGGTGACAGTAGAAATGCTTCTTTTTCACAGTAGGTATCGCATTGCAAATTCACAAAATATATTGTTTGGTTTAAGCTAAGAAATTAAATAGAGCCTAAGGTGAAATTCCTATAATTAATTAATTTAACCTTTTATTTAGGCTCTCAGCTGATAAACTAAGAGCTTGGTGTGATGTTTGACAACTTTCCCAAAAGAGAATTCTGGCCTTTGCTTTCCAAATACCTGAATTTTGGAGGTTGTGCTGCCTGTGAGGTGGTTGTAGCTGGTCAGTTTGCAACTGTAGAGTTGCTTCAAAGGCATGACCAAAGTGGGAGAGAAAACTTGCATATCCCATGACCACTATGTTCCAGTCTTCTTTGCCTTGGTTGGGGTTGTCTGTTGCTTTCTCTTTACATCCTTTCTAATGTAGCAGTTTTCTATCTGAAAAGACTGCTTTCCTTGGACACCTGGTACCTGATTGCTAGAACTCTGATTGTTCAAGAGAAGACTTGGTTGAATTTTACTGATTTTCCAGTTAGAAGAGGACATTATTTGCTGTCTGCCTTGTCTTCTGTGCCGCCCAGGCTGTCCCAGCTGATGCAAACAAGGTAGTGTATTAGAGAAACAAGGACAAAACAAGGCCTGGAGTTGGACTGTGACTACCACTATCCCTGTGAGAGTGCCACAACAGCATTTGACGCTGTCAGCACTGTATGTTTTCTGCAACAACACAAAGCATTTGAATACCAAATTTGTAGTTCCCACTTTCATTTACCTTCATCCTCACAAGAACTAAAAGGAACCCACGTGACAGCTCCTCCCTCACTCAGAAAATCCCCTTCCTACCAAAATCAATAAAAATCTGTTGCATAGTTACATGTTTAGCATGAGTCCAAGCACCAGCCTGTGTGTGACCATCAGGCTGTGCATGAGGGAGCGTTTGTATGGGAGACTCCAGAAAATTGTCTTAATGAATCAGCTTGGTACAGCCCACTCAGGAGTAGCCTTTTATTTTCTCCTGAGAGGTGGTAACCTATTATGCTACGCTAAGATGCAGCGCTACCCTCACATCTCTGGGAGGGATGAATGCCATTTAGTCACTGGGTAGATAACACGTCTCATGACAGTATCTGCAATTACCTAATGAGAAGCTATAGGATATTTTTTCCCTTTGGGAGATATATTTTCAATATAATTATTCATCTCCTACACCAGGGATGCTTTGCTTCAGCTAGTGTAAATTCTGCTTTTCACTGCAATTTTTGCAGAGGAGTGGGACAGATTCTGCTATATTTGTCTAGAATAAATATGCAGTGATTTATATTTTTGGTAGAATAATTCCTTTATGCCAATGTTACTGTAATAAACTTGTAATTTTAAATTTTTTTTATAACAGAGTTCTGACAGTATTGTGTTTTGAAAACTATTAGAAGAGTGGATTAATTTCCATAAATGTGGTCAGCACTCCACTTCTTATATAAGCATGATGTGGCAGCTTTGGGACCAGAATACAAATGGCTCCTGAAGATATCTTTCTATCAATAAATTTTAATGTTAAGAACTTGAATAATAGTGAAATGCCACGATGACTCCTTTGTGTCACTCTGGCACAAAGCTGGCAACCAGGGCATGTACTGAGCTGATGACTGCATTCCCAAATATTCATTAGCATTTAACCCACAACTTCTGTAAACAGGACTAAATGTCTTTTCACCTTAAATTACAAAAGCAAGTTACAAGAAAGTAAGCAGCACATTCAGTGCTGTATGTGTGCTTTCAGACATAGAACATAGAACCTTCAGCCTCAGTGGAGGCAGGGAAGAAATAACCTGCAAGCAGGTTAGTTGGTAGTAACCCAATGCCCAAGAGTTTTGTGGCCTTCCATGGAGCAGTTGATTCTGGCCAAAGGATTTTAGCTGGATGCACCACTGAAGTTTTCTGGTATCACAGATGCTGTGTTTACAAGTGCAATTAAAGACTTTTGGAAGGGATGATATAATAAAACATGGGTCAAAACTTGAAAATAGGGCCAGATTCTGATCTCATTAGGATTGCTTTTAATATGCAGCAAATCTGAGAATTAAGACAAAATTAGTTCATATACAGATACTATAACTGAGCCTGAATTTGCTCCAAGCTGCCACATACCTTGGTCCATCCCCCTCCGATGCCGAGGAAGAGTGCTAGACCAATGTTTTGTTGGCCACAAGGAGATGGTTGCTGTGTGCAGGCTTGTGTTCCTTGGTCCATTCTTTACTCTGAATCTTTGTAGAAATTTAGAACCACCAGCCCAGATGCCTACACTAGATCTAGGTTCATGACAGCTGTTGCCATCAGAAGGCATAGTAGCAATGAGCCTGTACTCAAAACAATACCTTCATTTGTGATTCCCTAAAAATGCCATCATGGGGAAAGGGAACCTGCAGGGGTAGGTTTCAGCTGTGGAAGCAAGGGAAGACAGCAAAGGCTGAAGTGACATGGCAGAGAAGAGGTGGGGAGGCTGGGTATAAAATGTAGGGGCAGAGAATGGCAAGTTAGAGGTGGGAAAGGCTGGGGAAGGAAAGAGGCAGATAGTTGTTAAAGTGGCTTGAATCACTGTGGGGAGCTTTCATTGAACAGGGATATGGAGAAAGGGAAGTATCTCATCCTATTTTTAGCCAAACAGCCGAATTGCTCCACTTCCTTGCCCGCAGGTGGTCAGGCAGTAATGGAAGCCACCCTCTGAGCAGATGTTGAGCAGAAGCAGGGCTGTGCTTTGCCTGCAGGTACGGCTGATTTCCAAGCGCTGTGTAATGGCACATGCTGTGGTGCAGACCTCCCCTGAGCTGAAATTCAGGAAAATGAAAATGATAAAGGGACCCGGCTATGGATGGACACATGTGTGCTGCTGGCCATCCTGGGGGACCTGGGATTACCAAGAGCTGTTCATGGCCCCTGCCCCTCAACTGCTGGGAGACCATGGCTATGCCTAGGCAGAGGTGTGACTCATTCTGCATCTGAGCTCCCCATCAACCTTGGGAAGAGCAGCCAGTCTCCATTTCAACACTTGATGCTTTCTCTGTGCCTGTGGGTTTGCTTACCACATCATTTTGAGCATCTTTGGTAAATCCTGTCTAGAGAGAATATCTTCCTAATTTGTCAGCAAGCACCTTGTACTCTTCCAGAGGACAATTCAATGCAGCTAAATTAGGTTCCTGCCTTTCTTTGTTCTTTGAAAAAGTATTTATCTCTGTCTAATGACTACAGAGTACATTCTTCCAGTTCACACGCTTAAGTTAGTTGATACTGTATATATATTACTGATTTCCCCTGGTCCCTGTCCAGAAATAACTGTTACATATTCCTGGCCTTGTGGGAAGGCCTTATCCCAGAAATATAGATTAAGGGTGTTTCTAGCTGAGCAGGTAGGACAGGAGATGGTGTGTGAGGCTGAGGGTGATTAAGGAAGAGAGAATCCAAGCTATGCTAATATGAATAGTAATAAAACTTACAGAGACCTGCTTGGATTTCCTTCTCTACAGGAAATTATTGGTGATGTATTCTCAGGAGATATATTCACCAGTGCTGGTCTGTGGGGAAGTATAAAAAATCAGATCATTGTGCAGATTTTTTTTTTTTTCAATTAACAGATTTATTTTTTATTGTAACCATTTTTTTCATCTATCACAACCCTGAAGATGGTGTTTGAAGAAGAAACGGATAAGCTGACATCACCTTTTTGTCCTCCAGAGGTGTGAGAAAGGAAGAGGAGATCACAGAATCACAGAATGTTAGGGTTTGGAAGGGACCTTCAAAGATCATCACGTCCAACCCCCCTGCCAGAGCAGGACAAAACTAGAGCAGATCACTCAGAAATGCATCCAGACAGGTCTTGAAAGTTTCAGAGAAGGAGACTCCACAGCCTCTCTGGGGAGTCTGTTCCAGTGCTCTGTAACTCATTAGTAAAGAAGTTCTTCCTCATGTTGAGATGGAATTTCCTGTACTCAAACTTGAATCCATTGCCCCTCATCCTATCACAAAGCACAAGTGAAAAGGGGTTATCCCTGCCTTCTTGATGTCCAACCCTCATTAAATCATTAATTAGATCACCTCTCAGTCTTCTCCTCTCCAGACTAAAAAGGCCCAGGTGCCTCAGCCTTTGCTCATAAGGCAGGTGTTCCATTCCCTTAATCATCCTCGTAGCTCTCTGTTGGACTCTCTCAAGTAGATCTCTGTCTCTCTTGAATGGGGGAGCCCAGAACTGGACACAATACTCCAGGTGAGGTCTCACTCGGGCAAAGTAGAGGGGGAAGAGAACCTCCCTCAATCAGCTGGACATACTCATCTTAATGCACCCTGGGATACCATTGACCTTCTTGGCCACAAGGGCACATTTTTGTCTCATGGATAGCTTGCTGTTTGTCAGGACTCCAAGGTCCTTTTCCACAGAGCTACTCTCTAGCAGATTGCCTCCTAACCTGTACTGGTGCATTTTATTGTTTCTTCCCACGTGCAGGACTCTTCACTTGTTCTTATTGAACCTCATTAGGTTCCTCTTTGCCCAGCTCTCCAGTCTGTCCAAATCTTGCTGAATGGCCACACAACCTTCAGGTGAATCAGCCAATCCTCCCAGTTTTGTGTCATCAGCAAACTTGCTGAGAAGGCACTATGTCCCATCATCAAGGTTGTTGATAAAGATTTTGAACAGACTGGACCCAGCACTGATGCCTGAGCGACTTCACTAGTTACAGGTATCCAGCTGGACTCTGCTCCATTGATCACTACTGCCAGAATCCTATCTTTTATGCAGAACATGGCCATCAGGTTTAGTTTTTGATTTTGCAATTTTGAGTTGTTATCCACAAAGGTTGGTTCCCAGGGAGTCACAAAAGATAGGGTTCTTGTGTTTATCCTTGCAGCTTGGCTGTGGCTAGTGAAAAGCTGGGCTTTGCTGGGGTTGTGTGGTTTGCAAAATGCAGGCAACGGCATGGCATGTTGAACCATTGCTGGTGGTGCCCTAGAAAGAGGCAGACCTGATTCATTCCCTAAAGACTGAGTGCTGTGAGTGTAGTGGCTATAACTAAAAGGACAGAGCCTGGTACAAAAAGAGCCCTATCAGCATCACAGGGCATCTGTGGCCACAAAATAGCAATCTTGTGCTGATGTATCTTCAGTCCTTGCTTAGTTTACACTTGTGGGTATGTGTGGCTTATGGCGAGGAGAACAAATTCTCTGGGAAGAAACTGTCTGGAGAGAGAAGGATGAGCTAGCACTGAGTTACAGGCAGCAGCAGCAGCTGTCTTCTGGGCATCTTTCTTCCCTTCCACTTAACGTGTGGAAGTGAGCAGCTCTGGCAAAGGCTAGTGATAGGTCTGTGCCTGTTCTGAAATCAGTTTAGGCACTTTAAAGATACCATGTGCCAGTGTCTTCAGGCCATTAGTTTGTCCAAGTGTCTCAGATCAGTGTGTTGATTTGTAGGGAAAAGTGCTAGTTTCTCTCTGACATGTAGGACCCAGCAATTTGTATGATCTGTCTGGCTAACTGTGGCATGGGTCTAGTGAATCCTTTCCTGCACCAGCTACCTTCCAGAAGCAAGATATTTGTGGTAGAGTGCTTTTCCATCTTTAATTATCTTGGCCTAGGGTAGTTGATGAATGTTCTCACCAGCAAGTATTAAGCTCCAAGTGCAGTCTTACCCATTGGTTTCCCTCCACTCCTCATGTCCTTGCCCCAGGACAGATCATATGTGAGGACCATGTGCTTTTCACCAGCTCCTGCAGCAGATAGAAGCAATATGGGATGCTGCTGGTGGTACCTTCTCCTCCCATGCAAAATGGCTGCATAGCTCTCTCTGTGTTTGCTCAGGGCAGGGCTATGGATCATTTGAGCAGAGAGTGAGGTCAGAAGTCAGGCAAGAAAGATACTATGAGTAGAGTCACACCTGGGCCATTTTTTGGGGTGCTTTCTGGGCGCTTGGTATGTTTCTTCCAGCCCATTTGCTCATGGGCCTGGGAATCATACATCCCTTCATGCAACTGTTATTACCCTGGCTGCTGATCTGAGTTTTTCTGAGGATGGGAGTTCCTCCTCCACCTGCTTCTCCCAGTTGCTGAAGAGGCTTGCTTACCATTCTGCTCTTGAGGATTGCTTTCCTGTTTGTTGTGACCACTGTACTGGTCTGAGTAAACTGTATACTATATATTGGCACTAGAATTAATGTTAGTTTTGCTGTTGCATTAAATCTATTTTCATTTCAACCCATAAGTCTCCTCTTCTTTTCCTGATCGCCCTTCTTGGCTGGAGAAGGGTCACTGGGTGATAGAATAACTGCTATAGTTTAGCCCTGGATACAGGCTAAATGTAGACACATAACACCTTGGTCCTTATCCACTCTCAGGCTGATCTTGAGGACTCCAAGGAAATTTATTTCTCCTGGAAGGGTGCCAGAAAATCAATTTTCTCCAAGGATGCCAGGCTTTGAGAGTAAGCAGCATGCTTCCAATTGAATGGCTGGAGATATGCTTATCTACCTTCAAGAAAGGGTTGTGGGTGGCCCTAGGAGCAATAGAAGAATATCAAGGTATTTTTGGAGCTGGCTGGTACAATTACTTTAATATTGCTGAGACTTAGTACACCTGTGATGTGTCAGGGTACTGAGAGCCTTGGGCAGGCATCTGTATTATTGTTTGAACTAACATGATGAATTGCTTTGGTACTTGATCTCAGCTAGATATGATACAGTGGCTGTCTGTACCTGCTGTTCTGGTCTTGCAGCTTTTCCCATTGTGCAGTGTCTGCAGGTAAGATCTGTGGTGTGGTTTGAACATGTGGTACTAGGGGTACAGCAAAACACTGATATTTCCAGGAAGCTGAAATATACAGGAACAAGACTTCAGTGATCCTGTGCATTTGAGTCTTGGCTTGTTTGGAAATCCAACATATGAAACCATCTTCTTCAAATTTTGCTGTCAGAGGAATCACAAATGTATCTGGAGCACTTTTCCTTTTCTGGTATTACTTCATAATTCCAGCCAATTCTTTTTTTGCTTCAGGTCTGCAGTTCCCCAGAGCATTTTTCAGTCTGAGTCCTCACAGGTGGCACATGGGTCAGAGTGGTTCACAAGAAGATATTTAGCTCTTTGGCTTCATCTCAACCCCTAATTCAGTGCACACATTTTGATGTGCATGGGAGCAGATACCTCAAACAAACACGTAGAGTGACTACGAGGAAAGGATGTGCTGTGGATGCACCCTGAAAATGCTGCTATGATGTGATGTTATGTTATGCAAGTATTTGATCACAGTCTTGAACACATCCCAACTTCTCCAAGCAGGCTCACACTAAGCTGCTGCCATGCACACAGCTTCAGATCAACAACACTTAAAGCACTTGGGTTTAATGCTCCCTTGCCTATGCCAACCATAGGCAGTATGCTTCCTTTTGGAACAAAGACGGGGTAAAGCAAACAAAGCCAAAAGCAGAGGAGTCAAGAGGAACCAGTGACAGCAGTTACTGTTCAGTTCAGGCAGATGAGAGTGTTTCATTACCCCTTGCACAGGATTCAGGGGAACCTCAGGAGCTCCCTAAAAACAATGCAGCAGGAAAAGGAAGTGTCTCAATTCCTGGAGCAAAAGTGTTTATACAGGGCTATTGGCCCATGGCTGCTATCTGTCCTGGTTGTAATGGAATGCGGAGATGCTACCTCCTTCCACAGTAGTGCCAGGCAGCAAAAATGGCAAAGGCTGCAATTTCTGGAATGGAGAAAGAGGAATAAGAGCAGTCATGGTCTAAGACACCATGTGGTTGCTCCATGAGGAAATTCTCTAGTCATTAACTGAGATGCATATAGCCAGTCTGTATATCTTCTAGAGTAAAACTGTTCTGACCTCCCCATTCCCCTTACTGTCATAAAAATCCACATTTTCAAGTTTTATCCCTCCTTTTGTATCTCCGTTTAATTATCTCTTCATCCAAATCTAATGTTTCATTATGTTGGAAGATGGCATACCTGATCTTGCATTGTTTATCTTACTGCTCTGCCATAAGTGAATCAGAATGAGAAAATGGGGAACTGTACTCTCTCTGTTCCTTCAGGATTAACTTTATAAAGGATCCCAAATTTCCTTAGAATCAATGAATGGTTTGGAAGGGATCTTAAACAACATCTAGTTCCAATCCCCCTGCTATGGGCAGGGACACCTTCCACTAGACCAGGTAGCGCAAAGCCTCATCCAAAATGTTCCTGAACAATTTCAGTGATGAAGCATCCACAGTTTCCCTGGGCAACCTGTTCCAGTGTCTCATCACTCTCAGAGTAAAGAAATTCTGAAATTCCAATCTTATTCTACACTGCTGCAGTTTGAAGACATTAAGCCCTGTCCTATCACTACAAGCCCTTGTAAAAAGTCCCTCCCCAACTTTCTTGTGGACCCCCTTCAGATACTGGAAGGCTGCAATAGTGTCCTCATATGAAGGGGCTCAGTTAAATCCTTGTTGAACTTCATGAGGCTGGCATGGGCCCATTTCTCAAGCCTGTCAAGGTACCTCTGGATGGCATCCCTCCCCTCCAGCATATCAACCTCACCACACAGCTTGATGTTGTCTGCAAACTCACTCAGGGTGCACTGGATCCCGCTGTCCATATCACTGACAAAGATGTTAAACAGCACTGGTCCCAGTACCAAACCCAGGGGAATACTACTTGTCACTGGCCTCCTCTCGGACATCAAGCCTTTGACCACAACTCTGAGTGTGACCATCTAGCTAATTCCTTATCCACCAGGTGATCCATCCATTTGATGCAGTGAAAAACTCAATAACTGAGTTATTAAGCAGGCATTCTTTATTTTGCGGCCCTGGACGCACAGGGGATCACTCCTCCAAATGTGTGTGTCGATGCAAACTACGTACATAGTTTATATGCAGACTAAATGTACCTATTCATTATATGTCTCAGAAAGGGCAGTCTTATGCTAATGGGTTCCAGACATTTATATAGTCAGAGCATGTGTAATAAAATTAGGGTTAGGGTCTTTTCTCTCCTTGGTTGTCTTTCATGACCTCTGGTGGTCATTTACTTCATCTTCTCTTCTTGATCACCATGTTCTTTTAGTGACCTAAAGCCTAAAATCCTTATTCTTGCCACAAAACTGGTTCTTGTCTGTTCAGCATGCTCAGGTGCCTCGAGATGTCTTGTTGTCCTGTTTCTGGAGATAACCACTGTCGACAAGGTTATGAATGTCACAGTCTGCCTGTACTATACAACCACCCATTCATTGGTGTTGCTTGTTTACAGATCAGTAAAACTCCACCACACATCCCGTCTCCTGCCTTCATAAGGCCCAACCCCTTCTCCTTGAGGGTGCTCCTCAGCCGGTCACCTCTGAGCCTGCCTTGATGTGCAGCTGGGGGGCTTTAACCCTGGTGCAGTGAGCAGCTCCCCCACAGCTCAGTCCCACACAGCCCATGAGCTCACTCACGATGTCATATGGTCTAGAATATTGTTGTGGTCAGTTGGGTCAGGAGAGGACAGCCTTGCCTGGCCTAGGCCTGGGGCTGGTCCCAGGAGATGGGTCTGGAATGAGGCTCCTGGGCAGCTGCTCTCGGCTGTTCAGGCAGCAACAAGCCCAGTGGGAAATTTGCACTGGGGGACTCCCCCTGAGGGCATTCCTGGGCATGGGGAAGGTCTAGAGGTTCCCAGGTTCTCCTCTCACTGCTGCCTTTTCTGGTGGGGCTCACAGAGGCTGCCAGCCCTGCAGAGGACCCAGGAGAGGCCTTGTCCTGCCTCTGGTCACAGCTGGACCCCAGTGCTCCAGCTCAGCCCTGGGTGAGGAGCCTCACCTAGGGCTGACTTTGGGGTCACGGTGACACATACAGTGGGAAAGGACATGTCTCAAGAACATGTGCTGGGCACAGGAGATGAAGGAAAACAGCAAAATGAGGTGCCTTCTGGGTCAACAGTGCCTTCAGTGCAAGCCCTGACACAGGTCCCAGCCTTCCTTTCGTTGGCACCCTTCAGCAGGGAAAGTAGCACTAATGGATTGCAAGTGGTTAACACCAATCCTTCTCTCAACACTTCCCAGGCCTGGTGCAGCGACAGGACAGCAAGGACGTTTGGCTCTGAGCCATCTTTAGGGTACCCAGAGTCTGGGTGATATCTTGGAGCAGCTGAGCACCAGCATTTTTCTCTCTGAGGCCAGTTCCAGGCCAGGGCAGCTCCTATCTCATCTCCCACATCCCTCCTCTCACCTGACATGGTGTTTCCGGGCCCTTCCCTGGGCTCCCCACAGGCCCTCAAGCTGGCAGTGATGCTCTGCAGAGCACGTGGGCTGTGGGACCATGGGGTGACTCCACACTGGCAGTGATGGTTGGGATGGGAAGCAGATCCAGGTGGACCAGCAGCACTGCCACTGATCCTGCTAGGTGGCCACAGCCTCCCCTGGGATGGCAGAGCCCTTGTTGCCTTGTCGATACTCAAATGTAGCACTTGGCCTTTGGGTGAGTCCACCTTAGATGGTCCTTTTTGTTGGGAGGCCCACCCCCAGGGGCACATGGTGTCCCTGTAGGTGCCCTCTGCTCTCCCAGGGTCTCCACTTTCCCCTCCAGAAAGCTGGGCAGCTGCCACCCAGCTCTGCTGTTCAGAGCCTGTTGTCTCACCCCCAGGGAGAGCTAAGTCCGGCCCTCAGTGCCCAGCACATCTCCCTGTGCCCTCCCCTCAGCCCTCTCAGAACCAAGCTCAGCACCAGCCCCAGCTGGGCCAACAAGGGTGATGCTCACTGGGATCTGGTCCTGCTCCCATCTCCTGGGTGCTGCCTTTTTGTCCTGGAGCTGGCTCAGGTCAGACAAGCAGCCTCTGCAGATGGTGGCTTCTTTCCCAGGGTATCTGAAAGATCCTTAGGGAAGTGACCGTGGCCCTGCATTGGGCACTGGTGAGGCCACAGCTTGAGCACTGGGTTCAGTTTTGGTTACCACAGTGTAAGAAAGACATTGAGGTGCTGGATCAGGTCCAGAGAAGGGCAATGAAGTTGCTGAGGGGTCTGGAGAACAAGACTTACGAGGAGTAGCTGAGGGAACTGAGGTATTTTAGCCTGGAGAAGACGTGGGTTTTGGTCTCTTCTCCAAAGTAACTAGCAACAGGCTGAGATGAAGTGGACTTAAGTTGTGCCAGAGGAATGTTTAGATTGGACTTTAGGAACAATTTCTGTTGTGAAAGAGGCATTAGGCATTGGAACTGCTCGGGGGATGGTGGAATCACCACCCCTGGAGGTGTTCAAACAACATGTAAACGTGGCAATTCAGGACATGGTTTAGTGGTCATGATAGTGTCAGGTGGATGGTTGGATGGTTGGACTTGATGACCTTGGAGGTCTTTTCCAACCTTCCTGATTCTGTGACTCTGTGGTGGTTGTGCCTGGGGCAGTCTGTCCTGTCAGGCCTGTGTGGAACTGCGATCCAAGTGAGTTGGTGTCTCACACACTGTGTGAGGAACACCCTGAGCTGGAGCAGCTGACAGGAGAAGCAGCCTTGGGGTTGGAACAGGGGACAAAATCTGCCA
>WTSP01025624.1:121154-155132 GCA_025331215.1 Actenoides lindsayi | reverse complement strand
CACCGCCACCACCGAGGTATACCCCCCCCCCCCCCCCCCCCCCCCCCCGCTCACCCACCCCGCCCCCCCCCCCCCCCCCCCCCCCCCCCGGCTTGATATTGGCTTCTTACAGCTCCTTGGGTGCAGGAGATGATAGGCTGTACAGTTTTAATTTGTATGGCCTGTGAAAAATAACTTCAGAGTCTGCATTGTAAAATTTTAGTTTGTTTTCATGAAGATTAGTGGGTAACTCCTTGTCTGTCCCTGGAGAACCAACAAGGACAGCTATTGGTCAGTCTGTTTCTAAACAGGGATTCTTTCTCCCCTTTCATCAAAATGTTTCAGGTTGCACTTCAGTATACTGAATTTGTGTTCTGAGGCCACTAAACTCTCCCTCCCTGACTTTTGCAACTTTCAGAGGCCTTTGAAGACTTCTGCAGCATGCCTTTATTTAACTCATCCAGTTGTCTCACACAAAAGTGGCAGATATAGAAATTATACTGAATCAATAACATTTTTCTTCCTCCTTTTTTTAAAGTCACCAGTATAGTTCAATCTACTTAAACTCACATTAGCAACCATATATATGTAGAAATTACTCATTTGTTGATATCTTTGGAAATGTCATTTGTGATATAATAAATTTGAAAATATTTGTAGAAGTTTCCCAGTATTACAACATAATTCAAATTATTATCTTTAAAAGCTTTCTACATCTATTCTACTAATTTCACAGTGAGTAGCAGTAATGCCTTGGATCCATTAATGGAAAATATTCCTTGAGTAAAGTGGGGTCTGTTACTTTATTTTCTGCTAGAAAAGGCAGCTGGGAAGAAGCTGTAAGAAAGACAGTGTGTCCTGCAAGAGAGAACCATTAGAAAGAAAGCAAAGAAGCTGAGAAAAGATTTGGAAGGAATTTGGAAAAAAGAACTAACACCAAAGCTAAATCAAAATATTTTAGAAGATGTAGGAATATATTTCTTCTGGGGAGAAAAATAGGTGGTTTTTAAGTTAATTTTTTTGATTTCACTTGTATACATCTCATCCTTCATCAGTTGAAAAATAAACAAATTGGAACATGTCCATTCCTGATTCTGTAAATTCTATGAAAGCTATCCTTTTAAATTATTTAATAAAATAAACTATATCCTTTGTTCTAAATGTCTAAGTGAAGAGAGTTTCTCGAATTATTTCAATTTTTTTTTGTCTGCAACATTTGATTTAATGTAATGTGATTTTTTTTTTTAATTTTTTTTTTTTTTTAAATTCCCCCCCCCCCCGTCTTTGTTAGGTAGGCCTAAATTTTTTCAATGCTTCTACTATACAGTCAGTGGTAGGTTAGGCAGAGTACAGCCTCGTTGGCTTGATTTGGGGTAATCCTGGAAAAACAATGCTCTGGAAACCTGTGATAGGACAGTTTGAGTGGGTCCTGTGCAGTTTGTGAAATAACAGTATTTGATATTTGAAATCTAAAGCATATTTTGGAATTACACCTTTCCCTTCCCACCCCCCCCACCCTCACACACACACACCACACATCCCTCCCAAAAAAAACCCCAGAACAAACAAACAAACAAATGTAACATGAATTAATTTTGTGAGCAGAAGTTGAGCATGAAATGTGGCTAGGGTGTAACTCCAAAGAATATTCAACCTGTCTGACATCAGAGGCAGATTGAGAAATAGAATCTCAGAATCCTGTTTAGCGAGGATTTTTAATGTTCTATTAACATGAAATATGTATGAACGTACTGTACTCCAAGTGATGTTACTTATCAGTGAATTCTTTGTTGAGAAGATCTTGCAATACATGCTAATAACGATAAGAGAAGCCACATTGTGAAATGGGAAACAGAGAAGACAACTGGTTTTGGGCTAATTAGCCAGTCCTTCAGCAATTTTTTTTTATTTTTTTTTTCTCTCTGAAAGGTCTGCAGCAAATCTATTTAACTTAAAACTAAAGCACGCACTGGTTCCATAGTTATTGATTTCATAGCTTATAGTATGCCTGTTTCACACTGCTTTTAAGAATTTCCTAGGAGTGTACCTTGGTGTATAAAAGCCTGCATTATAAATAATTTCGTCTTTGAATCTTGATCTTAAATGTTTAATTGCAAGTGAAATGCTTTGACACTATGTATTTGGAGACAAGGGTTCACATCTAGGTGTTAATTTTAAATATTATTTTTGAATTTTACTGACTTTTTCGTAGTTCCTATTTGTATTTTAATAAAGAGGGCTCTTGCGGAAGAGAGTTCCTAGTGAGAAGTCTGGCAGGCAGTAATGGAGAGGAATGCATAGGTGAGGCTATATTTTTGGTTCAGAATGTTGGAATTCCTACTTTAAAATGATGTTGGAAACAGAGAGTAAGATAATGAGACTTAATTCTGTTTTGAGACAATTTCCAATTTTATTAGGCAAATTTGTGTTTCTTAAACATCGTTTCTTTTCATAGCAAAACGGGTAGAACAGAGTGAAAGTCCAGCTAGGAGCATGAGTGGGTATTCTAAGTGATTGTATGTGAAGAAACAGGAATTACTAGTGCTTGATTTAGTAGGTATATCTGAACTTGTAGTTGTTGCTGGTTAATACTGAGTATGAGATGTCAGCAGCTTCATGTTATTGCTTCATCTGGAAATAAGTCAGCTATGGATTCACTGATACCCTAAAGTTGGGCACTCTTTTGTGAAATATTGCCAGTTTATCTCCTGTAATAAAATACATTGATAAACCTTTCTCTAATCTTCATGTGTTTTGGCATTTAAATTATTTGTAGGAGGAAAAAATTCTCCTCCTGGCAACTGGATGTAACAGTTAGTGAGAGATTCAGAACTCCAGATACTCCCAGACTAGCTGTGATTTCTAGCCTAATTGGCTTTCATTTTTGATAGAGATGTTAGGAGCTGCATTGTTTGAGAACAGACACAACTTTGTTGCTTGGCCTCCCTTGATTCTCTGAAATATGATTCTTGAAATAAAATTATGCAATGCTTGTAGTAATACACAGACCTCATTTTAAAGCCTGAGGAACTCAGTAAACTTGACTAAAAAGAGCAGTACAGTGAAAATAGGTGCTTAGGGACTCTTTAAACATTGATGGTATTTAACTTGTGTACTGGAAAATCCTACTAAGGAATAACATTTAATTTTTATGTCCAGAAGTAATATATTTGTATTAGTCATTGGCATAGCTTTCTTCTGGTACCTGTGAAGGAGGTATATTTTGGATAGGGCAATGATAATTTCCGCTTCTGTCAGTGATGTTGGAGGACCTCATATATGAAATAATAGTTTCATCAGTCCTTGTCCTGCCTTCTGAGACTGTTACTTGTTCCTAGGAAACATGCAAGCATCTGAAACAAGCTGCAGTTCACTTCACAGAACAGTAAATATCTAATATGCGTAAGAATTTTTCTTGTTTGGCAGATTTCGTCTCTTTTCAGGGCAGAAGTATGCCTTTTATCTTTGCTGCTGAAAACTTAAACATGCTTCAGCTTATGTAAAAAGCGTTAGTGGATGATGGATTAATAACCAGTTACAACTGTTCTGGGTTATATGTGAACCAATGACCCCGCACAGATAGTTTAGGTTTATGTTCATTTCTGATCCTTGTACTTGGCCCTGCCTTCTAATTTTAGCACATTTGTACTTGTGCACTGTTTATTTAAGAGTAAGTCCTGAATTATAGATTATATTGAGATGATTATTCTTTAAAATGAAACATTCCTGTTGAAAGATATGCTATGTCAACTACAATATCAGGTGAACCCCTTAGTAGTCAGTGATGATACAACTTTGGAGAAACAGTCTACAAGGGCAAGTCAAGTACTCTTGGCATGTGAACTACGGCTCATGAATTCAATTAGCTGTAATTTAATCTATCCTCTCAGGGTGGTGTTGGATTTGCTATTCATTGCTCTCTTTACTGCAGTCTGTGATCCTGTTAAATATATTAGACTAGGTCCAGATAATGAATTCAGAGATTTTATGGGGTAAGAGAATGTGAGAGAGTAGAAGTGAGAAGCAACTATAGAAGCAAACAACAAATTAAATTAACCTGTGGATCACTATATGGGTGTATGTGTATATATCTATTATGCATACATATCTATTATATAGCCATGGTTCTATGTATATGGGCATATGTTGCTAAGAAATTTGATGTATGATGAAGAGATACATAGCATAGAAGAGTGAAATAACTGAGAATCTAAAAGAAAATATTTTTTCTTATGAAAGAAAGAGAACTTGGTTTTATTTTCCAGATTTGAGTATTAACGAGTAACTGCTTTCAGTGGCTGGCAAGTGAGAATGCTAGGGTTATAAAAGGCCTCTGTATGGCTGACTAAGCTCATAACTGTAACTATGATATGATGGGTTGGAATTTCTGTTTCTATTAGTAAGATCTATCTAGTAGTCATCGTTACTATTACTACAATAATACTACAAATAATATGCTTGATACTCTTTACGACCATACAGAATATTATGAGTTAAGATCTGGGAAATAACTCCTCATAGCCTGTGATATAGAACAATTGATAAAATCTTTAATATTGAGAATTGTTTTCCATGCAGCATTCTGAATAAACTATATGTTGAAGTTAAACTCTTGTGTCTATAGTAGAGGCTTGTGAGAAAGGGTGTAACCAGGTAACAGTAATCACAGACTGGTTGGTTTTAGATCTCAAGGATCTGATCTTTGGTACTTTGGTCTGTCAGACATAATGGAGAGGGATTTGGGGTGTTTTTGCTTTGTCTTCCTGTTAAAGCTTTGTTTTCCATTTGAGGCATTCTTCAGATAAGGATAGGCAGCTGTCCATGTGTGTTGAGTCAGTGTATTGCCCAAACAGTTGTCCTGAAATGCAATTTTTAACATCTCAATTTACTTCTCTTGTGTCCACATCTTAAGCGATTTGCCACTGTAACACTTTGAGCTTAGTCACTATCAGGTTAGTGGGTGAATCCAATAAATTGTTAGGTTGAGATTCTGCAGTTTGAGATGAGTCTTGAACACAGGGTCCTTCATAAGGATGGAATTTTATCAGCCCAATCTCAAAATATGTTGAGTTATTTGTTGTTTTTTTTCTCAATGCATTTAAAAACTATACTGACAGTGTTTGAAGTATGTAAGTGTGTCCTGGTTTTATGATAAGTTTTCAGGTATTACAGAAAGATTTGTGTAGGGTACATACTCAAGTATGTGCCTACTGTTTTCCTTATGGATTTATGCAGATTTTTGTCTATGGTATTCAAATACTGCAACATTAGGATGAGATGACTTTATTGTAATGGAGCCAGTCCTTGAATTGACAGATATTTAAGAAACACCTACTCAAACAATTTAAAAATCAGAAATTTGGACACAATTGCTGTCAGAAGTTACACTTGAGATCTATATTTTGAAAGATTATATACAATTTAAAGAAGCATATACTGTTCCATTAATGGGACTTAGTAGTGATCTGTAATTCAGGCTTTGATTTTTTCTTAGTTTTAAGCCCTTTTGCACTACAAGTACTGTTCTAAATTAGGTAAGTTGTTTATTCTGTAAATATAGCTATCAAATAGTATAAAATGGGTCTGAAGTCACTTACCTGCATTTTGATGTGAATATTCCAAGAAGTAATGAACTTAGCTCTTCTGCATTGTTTATAGTAGCTTGGAATTTAGGAGTAAGTATTGCAGTTTAGTAAAGGTAAATCGAGGTTAACTAAATTGTGCTTACCTATCCAAATAAAGCATCCTTTTGGGAATCTTAAAAGCCTTGGCCTATGTGTGATTGAGGTATATGTACTGTAGGATATTTTATTTCCCTTTGTCATTGGTGTTAATAATTTTGAACCTTACCCTTCTGTTTGATCTTCATGTGACTTTGAAGAATTCTTAGTTCCACATTGTGATTCGTGAATAATTGCAACTCTGATAAATTCTTTATTATACCTATATTTTAGTTCAGGAGCAGCTAATAGTCATTGCAAATGAGATTTATTTCCATAACCTTGTATGTCAGTCTTGCTTTTGGTTGGGAAAAGTCTATTGCTGAGGGAGTTCACCTATATCCTTGCCTGTTTGTGACATACTGCATCTTCCCACCTGTGTTCTGTGATGTATGAAATTAGCAAACTATATGTATTGCAAATGGGGTTACAATATATATTGTACCTTAGATGATTTTATGCTTTTTTCTTTTCTTAATAAATAGGAAAAGGAAAAAAAAAGGGGGGAGGGGGAAGAAAAGAAAAGGAAAAATTGTACAGAACTAATGTCCAGCACAAAAATGCCATCTGATATCAGCCAAAAAGTCTACCCTTACTGTTCTCATCTGTTTCATCATTGACAATTTAAATAACTCAATTACGTACAACCATCTATCTAAACTTATTTGTTGGCTTGAACAGGTTTCTTGAGTATGATATTCAGAGGTATAATATTGGAGAGAGACTGAATCCCAGTTTGGAAATGGGAGGGAAAGGAAAATATATGTATAATACTAACAAAGGCAATTGACTTCTAACCAGGGAAACTTTTTGTTGAGTGGCCTTTCTTTTCTGTTAAGAAGCTGCATAGTGAAAATACAAAAAAACCTAATGTATTCATTCCATGTTTCAGTTACATAGTAGGCTGAACTGGAGTTAGAAAACAGAGCAGAATTTTAGTTGAGTTTAGTCTTCTTTTTCTGCATTATAAAGAAAAAAAAACAGTGTAGTGGTCCATTCAATCTTGAATAGTGTGAGAAATTTAAAGACCACAGTCATTTCCTGCTAGAGTATTTAAGTGTTTACAATATACCTAAATGTTAAAATAACATTGGCATGTCTTCAGTAACATTAGGTATTAATGCAAAGAATATTTTCAGTCTTTACTTCTATCAGTAGTGTAATTCCTGGGCACTGTAGAGATTTTCTTCTGAAATCTTTAATTGATATTTGAGAACGGAATTTGGAGACTGGGATTTTGAAAGTCAATATTTGTGGTAATGTATTTGTTCCAGTTCCATATCAGATATAACTTTATTTGATTATTCTAGACTTATTTCCTCTGTCTCACATAATAGCTCTTTATGTGGAGAATATTATTATGTCCATTCTAGTGCCAAACAACAGTGATTTCATTGCCTTATGCTGGACAGTGTTACACTCTTCGTGTATCGTATAGTATGAGAGCATTTTGAAAGGTAATAAGCACATGAAGTAAATTCTAGATACATAATAATGCATCTTTACTCTGTAGTCTCTCGGAAATATCAGTTGATACTGCTTTATGAATACAAACAAAGCCTTCCCTTTGAGGAATACTTCATTCCCCTTGTGAATTCTCAGTGTATTAACCCTTAACCAAAAATAAATAAATTTGCATTGTTTGATCCAGGTTGAAGTAGTGTTTTAGGAGAATATTCTTACTGGCTTGTCACTTGATTTTGTTTTGTAGAGCGGAAGATAGAATACAGAGTCTCAGTTGCCCAGCATACTGTTCATAGATTATAGATGCAAAGAAATCATTTGTGTCTTTTGGGAAGGTATTCATTTTGCTATAGTTAAAACACTGAGTCCTTTGTGCATATTATGATAAAATCTCTTAATACTCAGTGCTAGCCGTTCAAAACAAAGATCAAACTAAATATTTATTTTATTTTTTTTTTAGAAAGGGCTTGGTTGTATCAGAAATCTTTTTCTGGTTTTGCCTGAGTCACAGCTCAAATGCAAGGTAAACATAACAGTAGTTTTAGGTACACTATAAGACTCTCTTGTCATTTATAAACTTGAATAACATGTAAAATTACAGATTATAAGAATAGATGCAAGCTTGCAAATTGGATGTGGTTCAAGCTGTCATTATTTGTAAAAACTGTATTTCTTCTTTCCTATGTGTCATGTCTGTTAACAATACCTTTATTAAGAAAAAAAACAATACTGGATGAATGAGCTGACTTGTTAATAGCACTTCATGATATCGTGCCAGTAAGTTTTATTTGGGTCACAGTGCTGAGGATTATGTAGGTATCATTTGGTGTAGTTACTGCTTCTACACTGTTAGCCTGCAACTTTATTAATTTGTTTTTGACGTTGTGCTGTGAAAGGGCTTTGTATAAGTTCCCACCATAAATTGGAACAGGCCAAGAACAACAGTAGCCTTTCAGGACATACATCCATTGCATCTTCTAATGTCCAGTCACAAAGAGATTATATGGGGCTATGTGGCTCTCTGTGGTAACATTCTGTCTTTGAAAGAAGAAACAACTGCAGTTTATCCTTTTTCAAAAATGTCATTCTTACAGTTTGAAGGTGTCATGTGAAGAATGAACTTTATGATGCTTCAAGGCTTTTAAATAGTACTCAATGAACAGACTTTGAATTAAATGTGAATATCAGAGGTTGGGGGTTTTCTGTTATCCTAATTTAGTTCAAGGTCAGTGACATTTTACAAATGAAAATCAAAAGTCAAATTGAAAATAGGTTAAATTTGATTAAAAAAAACAAACTAGAAAATTAAGTGTTGTCTGCCACTGGACTTTAATTTCACTGCTAATTTGTTAGTTGCTTAGTGTATCTGGATTTCAACCTCATCTTTCTAGCTAAATCTCAGTTTTACTAGTATATGTGTGTCTAAGTATCCAAGTGTGTTTCTGGACTAGGGCCTTCTGTGTCTGTTTTAGTGGTAGCACACAAAATAGGAGGGAAAAGGTAATCTTGAACAGTTTTCTAGCAGTTGCCTCTTTAGTTATTTACTAGAACATACGAGAGAACTAAAACATTCTGAGTGCATTTAAATAAAGTAAGTCTTCTATCAGTCCTCATCCAGGAGCTCTTCAGGGGAATTTACTCTTCAAACTCTACACTTTAAAAGCATGGTAGAAATACCATATTAAGCATTGAATGGATAATCTATTTCAAAAAAAATAGTTAAAAATACAGGGTTTTATGCACTATATGAAATATCCCCCTTAATTAAGTCCTTTAGCATGACTTTAGATGAAGAAGGAAGTGAAACTCAATTGAAAGGAATGTATTATAAGAGGTACCAGTCCCTCAAAGGCTTCTGTCCAGCACTGGCGAAGGAGGAAATCGGTCAAGTAAAAACAATGTGCCTTTTATGACATTCGTTCAGTAATAATAAACCTTTGTACTTTAACAAGATTTTTTTTTTTTGTTTGCTTTTTAAAAGGATACAGTCAAGGATATTATTAACCCTGATACTTTCTTTACATTAATACAGCACAAACTTGCATTGAGTAGCTAAGTCTTTTGGAGAAAACAAAAGAAATCTATGAGAGCTGCGTTTCAGATCAGACAATCATAATAATTGATTGATTGCTGAAAATGTAAGAATCCCAGAAGTGTGTAGAGGCACACATTTCTGGGTTGAAAAAGAAAGTTGCTAATAAGATGTTGGATGCCTACTAAGTACCCCCTTTTAATGTCCTGCTTCAAAGGGGGCTGCTGTTAAAGCTTTAACCTATGATGCGGCATGTATCTCTGATCTTTGTCCGACTCCGTGTAGGTTTAACTTATGTGGAACAGAGTGACTCTTTAAATCTTTCATGGATTATTCCATTTGTGTTTATTAGTCATGAAACTGTTACTTTTATTTATTTTTCTTCAATGAGAATGTGAGTTTTGGATTCAGCCATGTATTGTGGTTGTTTGGCTGGTCAACTTTAAGGTTTTCTGTTTTCTTTGGGTATAACTGTAAGCTTTTTCCATACAGTAGTTTCACAGCAACATACAAGACCTAATATATTAAACTGTAGCAACTGACAGAACAAAAGCTACTGGAACAATCTATTAAATACCTGAACTATGGTGTATCTTCAACAGAGGAGCTGTTTTAAACTTTTAAGACCTTAATGACTATTTGGCTTAGTTGAAGTTACTTGAAAAGGTTTTAAGTTTGTCCTTGACTTTGTGACACAGCAAGTTGGGGTTTTTTTATTTGTTTTTGTGGAAAACCAGTCCAAATAGCTCCATGCTGAATTCGAGTAAAGCAACTAGCCAAACAAGTTTTCAAAATGTCCCTGCATAGGTTTTACTCACTGTCTTTCTTAACTTCACTGGGAGGAGAAAAACTATCTGGGAAGCAGTTCTAGCTCATCCCTAGAATAGAGTAAGTGAAAAATGATGTATTAATGATTTGCCAGAATTGATGTTTTATGTATTGCCAGAAGTAAACTGCAAGTTAATTGTCATCAGAGAAAATGTAAGCCCTTTTGGCTTAGTTTGCTTCCAGGACATGCAGTTTAAAATTTTGAATGAAGTACTAATCCTAACTCAAGAAGTAGGGTGATACATTCATCTATTATTTTGTTTGTGGTAAGTGAAAGTGTAAGACACTTTAAAAATAGTAACTTTTAACCTAAATGTCCATCAATTTGTTTTAGGTTTCATTTTAAGGAAGCTGTTTTGTAGTGTTATTAAACACTTGCATAGGAAAAAAAAATAATTACAGCAATTATAAAATATTAACTTTGAGCACAAATTAACTTAGAGAGAATCCTGAATTACTCAAAACTTCATGGAAATTTTGAGCATCAGTTAATGGACAGGAGGTGGCTGTATGTCTGGTTTTTGTTTGAGAAATCTTTTTGAAAAAAAGACAAAAAAAAACCCCAAAAAAACCCAAAACAACCAACCAAACAAAAAAAACCCAAACCAGACAAACAATACTTCTCTATTACTTCCATTCCAAGAAGCGCTCAGTTAATGTGCTCATTTTAATCTCTCCCTACCTGAAAGAAACAATTTTGTTAATTGGATTTGAATGACGTATTATAGCTTCAGAAAGTTCAAACGTGGCCTATCTTGCTAGTACACTTTCTGATGTACAGATTCATTTCCAACTAATAAAGTGACAGATTTTAATAACGCTTTAGTAACCTGAAATTCCTATCAGATGAAACAGATAGTTTAATGCTTTCTAGTGTTTTAATGGGGAATGTGTTGCTAGCCAGAGAGGTACCTGATTCTTAGCTCAATTATGCTTGTCTTCTAAAACATGGTAGACCAAGTGTGTGTGTGTGTTTTTAAGTCACGTCAATACAGATTGATACACTTTACTTTTAGCAGAGATTTGGCATCATTTGTGATACGCTGTTTCAACAGTCCTAAATTTGGTTCAGCAAAAGTAGTGTAGAGCTTAGTTTTTAGGTGAAAAAGGAGTGTGTCTTTAAAGGTTTTTATTTGAGCTGTTTTAATATAAAAAAAAAAGTTTGCAGTTGAGGACTATCAACACTTCATGTACAATATTTAAATAGGTAAAAGTAGGAGTAATAAGGACTTTGCAGTGTCCTGTTTTCAATACAGAAGAAATATTTTTCCGTCACTCGTGTTCATATTCTTTTTATCATCATGTCACAAATCACAGATAGCGGAAGTCATACGAAGAGATACAACAATGCTATCGAAGAATCAAGTGGGGAAATATAAGTTTTATGAGAATTGTTCTGAAGATGATGGATGTTCAAGATTGGTGAAGGGACATGGACAGACATTTAAATTCAGTGTTCTAAGAGCTGTTTAGAAATTGAAAGGATTAAAGATTATTTTATCACCACAAGCTGGTGACTTTTTGGTCCCATTTTTTTTATTGGTCCCTGGTATTTCAAAATAGATAAATAACAAAGAGAGAGGATAAACTTTAAAGGATTCTGCTTATTTTTCTTAAAGACACCCTGATATTTATGGTATTTTTATAAAGACTCAATAAGTTGTGAGCTAAAGAAATATAGTTATTTGGTATTAGAAAGGCATTCTCATCATGGCTGTTCTGCTGAATGGCACTTTTTGGAAATCAGGAATTTGTCTCTGAACTAGGTAAAAAACAGGAAGCTTGACTGATGGGTATTAATTAGCTTGGTGATTCCTAGTGATTTTAATTCAGAAAGATTTAAATGAGTGGATCAACAACAAGAGTTGTTGACACAATTTCTTGGTATTCTCTGGCATAGCAGATCTTGTGGGAAATTGAAAAGAGACTGTATCAAATTCCAGATTGTTAAATGGAGTTTTTGTGGTGTGTTGTTATAGGCTCCCTACATACCAAGTAAGAAAGACTCTGAAAATGCATCAGATCTTTAGAATTTGGAAGCAACGAAGAGGTAGAAATTTTTTTGAGCTGCATCTTTGAGTCAAAAGCTAGGCTGTACTTTGAACATGCCTTCCTACTTTCTTTTCTGCTTCAGCTGGGCTGAGATAAAGAACTAATGATACTGGGCTTTGAGTCGAAAAAATGGGTTGGAAAAGGTTGAGTCTAGAATCCAAAATAGAACTGAGAGAGAACCACTGGTAATTCCTCTGGTAATCAAGTTTGTGGGATTTGAAAAGTGATGGACTTGCCTGGAATGTAGTAAGCGTATTTCATGCTGTGTAGTATCTCGTGTTATTGCTAGGTAGAAAGACATTTTCTCTCTCTGAGGAATTCTTAGTGTGAACTCAATCATAGCACAATGGATGAATGGACAAAGTCATAGAAGCAAGCTGCTCTGGTAGAACTGCACATGGTGAATGCTACACAAGGCATCTCTATTTTCTGTGGTTTTAAACTCTTTTTATCAAACTGTCTCCTCAAATATATGATCATTGGAGCATATATAAAAGATTTACAAGAAGTATTGTCTGACATTTACTACTTATACTCAACGTGACATATGTAGTTCTAGACAGAAAAATAGGCAGCCTGCAAAACATCCTCAAAATTTTTTAATTTTCTGGTGTGTTTTTCAGCGTTAGATCAGAATCCTCTAGCATGGTACTGAAGTATAGAAGCAGTGGTCTAAGAATCACAGTGAGCGATCCACAGGTGGTTTGTGGAACAAGGTGAAGACACTGAGTTAGAGAAGGTCAGGTGATAGTCTGCAGAGGCATTTTCAGTTGGCCCTGGGCTATGGGTTTGGGCAGGCTAGTTTCCTTTGCAGTGCCACTTCTTTCCCGTCTTTGTTAAGAATTATTGACAACCCCTGCTCCTCCTTTTAACACATGTGTTGCTATGCTGTTCAAGTTCTGTCCCAAGATGAGACAGAGATTAAATGGTAGACAAATGTGACATTCAGTAGTGAGTTTGCAATCTGATGCGATTCACTCAATTTATCTTTGATATTCAACAGAATGAAGTCTGTTGTGCTTGTGGCTACCAATGAAGACTAACATGTGGCACAGTAGGAAACGTTTCTTCTAACTAAAAAAGCAAATACATCTGATGCTTTTTGTAGGCATCTGTGGAAGTCAGGACCAAGCCCTTTGGGACTCAGAAAGCAGCCCTCAGGGTCATGGATCTCACATGACCTAGTTTATTCTTCATTAAAACAGATGGTATCTATCTGAGCAAGGCAAACTTGGTTTTAAGAAAGAGCTGGGGATTAAAAGGATGGGAAGCTGGAACAGCTGGGCCTAATTAATGGGATCAAATAAACAGGCAAACTGAGCATTAAATTAGTCACCTACATCAGTAGCAAAGTAGTCACTACATGCCTAGTCACTCAGTGGTTTTAGATGATCAGAAGTTGCAGGATTGGTTTTCCTAGCATCAAAAGTATCTAAAATTGCATCAGAAATATTCCCACATTCTTTATTCTTTTCTACTGTGCTTCAAAGAGATTAAAATCCTGGAAACTGGCTCTGGTATTTTGGCATGGTGTTAGGGAATCCAGCTTATTTTGTAAGACTGAGGACGCCTTTCATGGATTTGATACGTAGGCCAAACTGGTCCTCTGGAGTTTTTGGTCTCCTCCCTTTGTATGAGTTTAATATGAGAAGGTTACCCAATTGAGAAGATTGCTGACATTCCTTCAAGTTCTGCAACTACATTAAATTTGCAAAGGGATCCAGAAATTTTTACTGTGTCTATTGTAAACAGATTATACTGGCTTAGTGGTTAACATTTTGCATGGTTTATTCTGTTTGCCCATTTCGTCCTGAAAATCTTGAATTGTGTTGCATGCTGCAAATAGCACAGGCAACCCTTCGCTTGCTTTGTAACTAGTGGCTAGAAACCTTCATTTGCTGTGTGCCTTAGCAGGGAGAAGGAAACTGCACAAATATACTACAAATCCTCCTTCAGACCTTCTAATAACTGTTTTCATGAGCTATAATTTTCTGATGTAAGCATATTTTTACTTTAAAATTATGGAGTTATGTGCTATAATAAAAAGAGACAGATAGGGATATACGTGTGTGTGTGTGTACCCATTGCTCTTCCTTCATCAGGATAGTACCTGGTAGATCCTAGAACTCCTCTCAAACAGTACATAGTCCCTGAAGTTCTTTTAGTTTGAACTAAACATTAAATAAATGTCAATAGAGTATTGTGCAAATCTATGAACACTGTATTTCCTTTCTTTATTATGTGCAAGTTGGACAAGTACACAATATTTCTATTTTAAGGTAATCCAAAGGAATGTTTACTTATGTGTCACAGGCCAAATTTAGCTGGTCCATACAGCTGAGCTCTGAGGTGATCAGGGCATAAAATTTAAGATTAACAGAAACTGTTCTGTGAGCTGAGTGTCTCCTTCCTGGAATGCAGAAGGCAGTGGCGCTTTGATAGACTAGTAGTAACCCTGCCTTTTTTTTTTTCTTCCAAAAACCTTCCTTCAGATTTATAGAGCTGAGCCTTCATCTTACATGCTGCCACTTTTCTGCTTCAATATTTCAGTTTTCTTTCCATGAATGTGAAGTGCAGAATTTCCACCTAATCACAACAATAAGACCTGTTTTTATAAAACAGCTATATTTTCTTGATGCTGCTGAACAACTGTAACAACACCTTGTTGCAACCTCCCACCTTGACCTTCATGTCCCATCCAATTCCTCCCCCCTCCCAGCATTTGTAAGGAAGAGAATTTTAAAAATAGCTGTAGGAATGGCTAAAAACATGAGCAGGAGATCCAGACCAAAAGTTTGAAGTGAGATACTTGAATTGTAGTCTTTATCTGATTGTCTGAAGACTGGCTAAGCATGAAAAAAAAAAAGCTCAACAATTACTCCTGTATGAGGCTGTGCAAAAGCATAAATTAAACAACATTTGCATATTTTATATAACTTTTTTTAAGTTTCAGCAGATTCCCCTGCTGCCTCTTGTTAATGGCTTCACATGGTCTTCTTTTTTCTTAGCGAGTACAACATAGTTTCTCAACCATGTTTGCTCTTTGCTGCTCTTTACAGTAAGATGAGTTTGACTAAACAGCTCACATGGTGTAAGTAAATTCCAGAACATCACTATTGTTATTTTTTTTAGGGCTTTAAGAGGGCATATTATTTGTCAAAAGTGCTGGAAGGGTGGTGGTTGTATGTCTGGGTACTCTCACTAAGAGACTTAATGGATTCTCTGAGAAGATTTGAATGGGAGAAAATGCATATTATGAGAAGAGACCTCTGAAAACAGATGTTAGATGGTGTATTGTCTTCCTTATTTCCATAGTTGCTTGAAATCGGGCTATAGATGTTTGAAAAAAGACTGCCTGAAGTCAATTCAACAAAAAAAACTGGTTAGGGAGGTCGTATGTTCTTGCCTGTCTGTGTGGTCTTCTGGTTTTCCCCGAGGCTCTCTAGATTACGTTCTTGCCACTATTCTGGAATAGCCTGCCAGACTTTGCCACTTCTGGTAGAGATGTTTTTAAAGAGGCTGTTTCCAAAGTTAGAACTATTGCAAAATGCATCTGTGACAGGTCCTTCTTTGAAAATGTGTGGAACATGTGATTGGTATTATCCTTACTGTTACTGTTTCGGAGTAGAACCATTTGTAAAGTTAGACCAATAGCATAAGTAAAAATTAAAGCCTTCTAAAGTAAAAATTTCTAGGACAAGTAGAACAAATCATGAAACACAAGATCACTAGAGACTTAGGAGCTATTAAGTATGCGTTCACTTCTGGCTTTCCTGTTGAATATGTCTGTGGAGGCACTTTGTTCATACAAGTATCAAAATGCGTGTAAACACAGTATCTACTTACGGGGTTGGTACTGTTCATTTCCCCCAAGTCCATGTTTCGAAGTCTTAATAATGTAAGACGATTCTTAGTTTTGGTGTGCAATGCATCTATAGTAATTCGTGACAGTGTTTTTACTCAGAACTTTAATTTCGGCTTCTAATTCTGCAATAATCTAAGTTAATTTTTTTGTGTATGCATTTAGTATAGCTGTAAATACAGTATTTTAAGTAGCTTGAACAGATCGTTCTGCTTGGAAGCTTTGGGGCCATTTTTGTATGTGGACTTTTTTTTTCCAGTGCAGAAGCCCATCCCTGTGCAATTAAGGTTGTCACGTAATGTGTCTGCATTGTTGAAGGACTTAATTGCATAATAAATTTTGTAAGGTAGCCTCATGGCTTGCTTCTCTATGACAGCAGGCTTTATCTGAGACCTCTTTACAGTTTACATGGTTAAAGAACTGTAACTTGGGACAGGTGGGAATGTAAAACTTCTTTGATAGAGTCCTTTGTGCTTGGACAACTGTAATCCTTAGTGAATTTGTGTAGTGAGAAGTTTTATTTTGAAAGCTGTATGGTAATGGAGCTGCAAGTTCCATAAAACTAGATTGCTGAGTTGTTAGTGTCTAGTTTGTAATTAGTTTTTGTTTGGTTTTTTTTTTTTACTAAATGCTGTGTTCTTAAACAATATTACAAGTGAGTGGAAAAATAACTGTTAAATAAAATGTACATGTTTTCAGTTAGAATGCACATACAAGAATAAAACCAGTTTTTTAATAAATTTTCAAGTTTCTTGAATCTGCTTCACAAAGGAAAAGCTGTCTTGTTTTTAAATCCCCTCCCCAAGTAATGCGGATTTGGAAGTTCATGTTTTGATGTCTCCCCTGCTGCCTCTCTCTCAAAAATCTGTTTCCTTTCACATACATACTAATCTCCCTGCACCCACTACACTTTGAAAATTGTAGTACAGATTGATCATAACTAGCCAGCACAATCTGAAATAAATTGACATACCAATTAAAATACTGAAACAGGTCTATGGGCTGCCTTCCTAGGATATGAGAAGGAGATGACTGTGAGCTCAAGTATAACATTTTGACTAGTTTCGAAGGCATTTCTCAACAAGAGAGTGACCTTTTAGAAGTGAGGTGGTTGGTTTGAATGCCAAGTGTCCTTTATAGTGGCACATATTTCTGTCAGAGAATAGGATTAAAAATATCTTGTGTATTGTTCTCATGGAACCTACATGGTATTGTTTAATGAAAGAAAAAACAATGTGCCGCCACCCAACAAGCTAACATGTGTGTTCATCTTCAAATTTATAAAACTGGGCTTTGGTACAAATAGCGGTGTGGCTAAATGTGCTCGTTTTAGCCTTTACTTCAAACTGAAAGAAGTACTCAATTCAGTTATGTATGATTGTCTTGAGTGTAGTGCACTTAAAAGGAACTTTAATGACTACTCTGCTGAATAAAGAAATCCATAATACATTATTTAAAAGACAATATGTTTTTATTTTCCTTTTTTATTTTTGAGTGAATTGAAAGAGGAATACCTTAACTACAAAAAAAAAAGGCTGCCTGAGATCTACCGTTTCCATGTGATATAACGAGGCAGCACTATAAGCATATTTATTTATTTTTAGAAGGGCTAGCAATTTGTACATTTTTTGTTTTCTCATCACTCCCTTATCCTGCTGAATCACCTCACGTCTCTGTGCGTGTTTAAGGGAATAATCTCCTCACGCGAATAACTGCAACTGTTCTCAGTCACTGAATCTTGGTAGATATTTTTTTTGTTGTTGTAACTTTTATATATTCTGTACTCCTTGTGTTACAAGTTCCTACTTTTTAAAACCTTATTGATATTTAGTTACCTTATTATAATAAAAAAAATATGGAAAGTCAAGTATTTTTTTTGTCCTGGGGAATTACTAAATCCATTACAATTCAATACTTCATTCTTGGTCAGTGATGACTTTTTCAAGTTATTTTTAAATTACTTTATGCCACACACTGTGGATATAATCAGCTGAATGCTACTTTGGAATTTACCCTGCCCCTCCCCCCTTGGTCCAAATTAAAATTTATATGTCAAATTTAAGAATGTTTCCCAGTCTTTCTTTTGCAATTCAGAACAGTTTTGCAAGGAATACTTCCAACATCTAGCCAGAGTGGCAGTATCACAATACTGTTATTTTTATTACATCATTATCATTAAAAATTAAGAAATTCCAAGAAAAAAGATGTCTGAAAATAAGTTAAAAAAAAGATGTAATACTGATATCTTGATGAGGGAAAAAGAAATAAAAATCAAGAACTGAGTTCCCGAAGGGTTTAATTTAATAATCTTTGATATTTTACTTTTTTACAATAATTTCGTATTTCTTCTTCCCCTTTCAGGCACGGGTACCTTTGGGCGTGTTCATCTGGTGAAGGAAAAAATGGGTAAACATTACTTTGCACTGAAAGTAATGAGCATTCCTGATGTCATTCGACTGAAGCAAGAGCAACATGTGCACAATGAAAAATCAGTCTTGAAAGAAGTCAACCACCCCTTTTTGATCAGACTGTAAGTTGTACATTTTTTAATTAATTTAATTCATATATGAAATGCAGAGTCTTACTGCAAGTTCTTATGTACTTAACCAACACCAAGCATTTACTTTCGATGATGTAATCTAGCCTAAAAATAGATTTCAGACTAAAATACTTACTATAGCAGAATCAAGAATTTAAAATCAGGAGGCATAATGTAAGCATCTAAGCAATAATTTATTATAATCTTTACTTCATCTCAGTTCATACTGCAGAAAATAAATTTTCTTGAGGGGAAAATACTAATGAAGAAATAGGAGGATTGGCTCATCAAAATGACTTCTAGAAGGATTCTTGATGTTAGAATGGCAAGAAAAGTATTTCTGCATACATATATCCTGTAGATACCTAGATAAAGATGCAATTACTTTTAAGAATCTATTTTTCAAAAACTTTACTTTTGTAAACTTTATTTTTAAAGAGTTTAAATGACTGCAGTATTTCTTGGGCTTTGTTATTCCCGTACTTGAGATTAAGGGATGGAAACTATTGAGAAACATAATTTAAACGCTTCATGAAAAATACATTTTTAATGCAGTTATAGTGATTCTAATGATCCCAAATGATCTCTTTATTAAGGAGAGAAGGCATCTTTTCTGTTTACAGCACCACAGCAACTTTATTGTATCTGAGTCCATATTTCATAATGGGATAACTAGACCTCTGGGTAATTGTTCAGTTCATTTCCATTTATGTTTTCTCATGCGTGGATACAGGGCCATTGACAAAGATTTGTTTTGCATTTACTTGCCTTAATCAATTTTACATAAAATTAGACAGAATTAGCCTTAATTAATCTTTAGCTGCAGGGAATGCAGCCTCCTTCCAGGGCTAAGAAAGTACCAGTGGGAAGAGAAGAGGTGAAAGCATGGTAGTCATCCAAAAGATGGAAAGAGCCCTGCAGGAGGAGGCTTTTTATTTGTTGTGCTGTTGCTTTTTCCAGCATCATGGTACCATTAGTTTCCCACCACTTGAGAGATCCTCTGTGTGACATGGTATCAGTAAGATGAGTTCTAGGGTACATGGAGTTTGAGATGCATGCAGGAAAGCAAGATGGAGGGCACATCTGGTTACACCGGTTAAAATACTGATGGAACAGGGTTTTTATATGTATATCTCTGTGCATATATAAATTCTTTAAAAAAGAAAAAACCCCAGCCCAGTACATACGTGCATCTGGAACAGTACAGTAAATGTGGGAATAGAGAGATTTGAGTGAGAAGTCAAGAAAACAGGGAAGTAAGGGTTCATGTCAATACAGAAGCGATCAGAAATCCACACTGGTAAGTTTTCTTGGATTTCATTTGTGACATATTTCAAAAATGTCAGATTTTTAAAGTCACTGAAAGAGGGACACAATGAAGTGGAAGTTCACTTGTGTACAAGGAAAACATTCTTCATGTCTTCTAGCTCTCTGCCTTTTCTGTTGACACATTCAATGAGATACTGCATTAGCTATACTCATGTAATTGTCCATGTGATGTCTTTGTCCCTTGGCAAAGTAGACTCAAAGCAACCTAGATGAAATGAGGTAGTTAAATTTTAAGTCACGTTAATATTTGTGTGCTTTAGGTTAAACAAGCATTCATGGATGATTATTACTGACTGTATGACAAATAAAACTTTCTACAGCTTTTTGTGTGGCTTACAGATTTTCTCAGCCGCCTCCTCCCCTGCCCAATAAATTATTTTTCCCATGAATTCTTTGGCTATAATAGATCAACTAAAAGGGAAGAAGAAATTCTATATAGTTCTGGTTCAATGCCTTTTGAACTGTATTATCTACGTGGTCTCATTTTTATATTTTCCATTAGCATCAACATTTTAAGCATGAAGACTATAATCCCCTGGTTGAAAAAGGAGGAAGTGTCAGTGCATCATAATACTGTATTTTTTTAGCACTTTATGGTGGGGAATTTTAAAGTAGCGCTGCATATAATTAATTTCTTGTGTTTGTCCTTCCTATACCTTCTTTTATATAAAAGATTTGTGTATAAGATTTATTTTTTTTTGCCTTTTCTTGTTACTTTTGAGAAATGCCTTTTGTACATATAGGGCAGTCCTCTTTTTCTGTAGATACTGAATTTATGTACTTATTTTTAACCTGTTTTTAGAAAAGCTTGTGTGGTGCTCTTGCAGCAACTGATTACTGAAGACTCCTTGGCAATCTTTACTGACATGTTTGAGTGACATATCATACTTCTGTGGGCGCAGCAGTTCATATTGTGCTGTAATTTCAACATGGACCTTTTGATTTATTTTTTTCAAAATAAAAATCAATTAAGTTTTGTAGTCCTATAAGCTAAAATAGGTCATTTCTCTGTAAGCTTTCACAATGACATCCAAAGTTCGTGTAGTGAAGCTGAACTGTAAAATTACGTGACAACATGCATATTATCCTAATCACAGCTTCCGTGATATTTTCCTTTTTTGTGTTCAAATACCATTTAAAGCAATCTGTATTGCAAATGTTAAAGTTCTTTATTTTGCAGCTTTTTGTGTATACCAAATAATGTATCCATTTTTTTTCTGTGGATAGACAAGTCAGTTCTTAAAGAAATTAATTCCAGTAAAAGTACTGCATGTTAATGATATAGGCCTTCCATTTTTTTCCTCTCTCTATTCTTTTCCAGATTTTTCCCTTCCTCTCCCCAGTCTGTCTTTTTTTTGTTGTTTGTTTGTTTGCTTTGCCCATTCTTGTACTGCTTTCTTTGTTTATTGTAGGTGCAGCTTTGCCTAGCTAGTTAAAATACATCTCAAAGAGCATTTTTACATAGTCAGTAAAGATACCATGAACATCATCAGTAGCCAATTAATGATGTTGATGACTTTGTGATAGAGAAGTAGTGCCACAAAAGCAAAAGGCAAGCCTGTGCTCTGCTTTCTTCTTTACTTGGAAGGAATGAAGGAGCTGTTGCTGGTGTCTGATAGGCTGTCTCATTTTCTTGGTTGCCTTAGTGCTTGTATCAAGAAAGAAATCTTACTGAGCAAAAGTCACTCATGGGTTTGGGGAGCTCAGTTTACTCTGCTTATCTTTCCTGACACTCTCTGCTTTGATTAGGAACCAGCTAATGAAGGGGGAGGGGCAGTTATTTGATCTTTCCATTCTTGAGATACTGCAGAAGCAGTTGTTGGAAGCTAAAGTAACTTCTGTTCTTGTATCAATAAAGTAGGTAGGGATACAGTGTTCTTCATCTATTATCATAGCAATAGGCATACCTGTTTGTTTTAAACAGTTGAATATTCTTCAAGACATTACCAAATACTTTCTTTTTAACTGTGAAGTTACATTTGGGTGTGTGGTATTTGAGTTGTTTAATGTGGGTAGAAAGAAAAACATCTTAAGTTTTGGGGAATGTGGGAGAGGAGATTCCTGTATTCTGTAATGAAGCATTTGAAAGCCACATGGAATGATTTTCTTTCTTTCTGAGCTGCTCTTTACTGCACGCGTGTAATGACTGTACCACAATAATAGTTCTTAAATTAAAGGCAACAGTCTGAGGAATGGAAGATACTTATCATTAGGTTAATCCTGAGGTACAGAAATGGATCTTGTTTTGCTGTCATTTTTGCTTTTCTATGGCTTGTGTTAAAAATACCACAGAAGAGCAAGCATTGTGATCTGCTGCTTTAGTTAGGTTTGTGTATTTCTGGGGAGAAAGGGATAAGATGGGATAGGATAGGGGGGGAAGAACTCTCTGGTGTACTGGTTTTGAACATACTGTCATAAATATCTTTACAAAAGCAGATTCTGCTAAGCCCCCATCACTGTGGCAATATTTGATTAATTAAAATGTAAGGTGTGTGAGAATTGTCTAGTCTTACATATTAGGTCCTTAGCAGAGGCCTGTCTTGTACAATGCAATGGCACATATCAGATTTTCTTTCTTGGCCTGTGCTGTGTGCATCCTGAACTATCTGTTTTACTTCTTAGTTAAGTCAGCTACTTGAATGTCTGTTACATAATCCTGATAGATTCTTGAGGTTTTAGTACTTGTGGAATAGGAACCATAAATTAATTATCCACATAGTTGGGGCAGTAAGAGGTCATTTTACTAAAATGTACTTCTAAAGCAAATTGGGGAGATAATTTGTTTATTCAATAAAATAACGCTTTTGTTCCAGGTTTTGGACCAACCATGATGAACGTTTTTTATATATGTTAATGGAATATGTGCCAGGAGGAGAACTTTTTAGTTATCTGCGTAACATGGGACGTTTCAACAACAGCACAGGACTGTTCTACTCTACGGAAATAATTTGTGCAATAGAATACCTGCACTCCAAAGAAATAGTTTACAGAGACTTAAAACCTGAAAATATATTACTAGACAAAGAAGGACATATCAAGCTTACTGATTTTGGATTTGCTAAAAAGCTGGTGGATAGGTAAGTAGGTTTTTTTTTTACAGTAATTACACTTTGCATGTTAAGCTGTTGGAACAAAAAAAAGCTTGATTTTGTATACTCTGTGTGGTTCACACATATGTCAAATCCCTTAATGTGAAGGAAATTGTCTTAAAATGGTTGCATGGTAACCAATGTTACACTTAAGGTATAACTAAGAGCAATAAGCTACTGTAGAAAAATAGTTTTATGTGAGTAGTTTTGTGTATTTAAATTTTCAGCAGGGTGTTCAGTGAAGTAATATGAGCAGATATCGAGATAGATACATCAGTGTGTTGAATGGAACATGAATCCTTCGTACATGTTGAATTGCTAGAAGTTTAAGTCATGTTTCCTTCCTTTTAGAGACATTTTTGAAATGTGGGACTAACAGTTTAAAACTGGATGCTGTGTTTTCACTAGCCTGTTGCTAAGATGAAACTTTACTTGCATCCATAAACTTTCTGATAACGCATAGGATTTTCACCTGGTGATTTCTGTTCTATACTTTTGAACGACTCTTCCAACATTATAATACATGTTCTTTTAAGGAAGTAAGAGCTGTCATTGGGATTCAGAAAAAGTGAGGAAAAACACTAGCCTGTGATGTTAGAAAAGTGGTGTTACAACATCGGCATTCTGTCCTTGGGCCACCTTTTGAGGGAGACCATGTCTGACTGTTCTAGTTGATGCAACCTAGTAAGCAGGTTAAAGTGTTACATAGGTGCTCATCCTCTTCACTCATCTGTTTACCTGTTTGATTCTGCTTTTGCAACAGTTCATTGTGTGGGGGAAATTCTGCAGGCTCAATTTAAAATGAAGGTGAATCTGTGGTTAGCTACTTTTAATGGGTCCTTTATGAAGTAAAAGTCATGTGAGACAAATCAAAACATGTTACAGAGGTCATAAAGGTTGCTTCCCTATGGGTTACATGCTCACAGTGTTGGGTTGCCTCGGCACAGAGGAATGGTAGGCAACAAATAAGTATGATAGTTCTATTCACCTTAAAGGTCAAAAAGTCTGTTTTGAAATCATAGTGTTTTGATATTAACATGTTTGAATCCTGTTTCCACTGGGCAAGCAAGTGAGTCTATAAGTGTTGGCACTTTTAAATAATATTTACAGTTTAAATCAAAATAGTGGTTTGGTTTTTTTTTTGGTTTTGTTTTTTTGTTTTTTTGGTTTTTTTTTTGCAGGAAGAGGTAAGGCTACTTCCATGGAAGAAAATAGAATTATCTCTTTGTAAGACAGTTTCATACAAATTCTTACAACTCCTTTTTACATGTATATGCTGCCACTTAGTGGTTATTCTTAATTTCTGTCTGTGGGTTTAAGGCACAACAGAAGTCAGTCAGCTTGCACCAGGGGAGGTTCAGGTTCGATATTAGGAAAAATTTCTTCACAGGAATGATTGTAAAACACTGGAACAGGCTGCCCAGGGAAGCGGTTGAGTCACCATCCCTGGTCATATTTAAAAGTTATGTAGATGTGGTGCTTAGGGACAGGGTTTAGTTGTGACCTGGCAGTGCTGGGTTAACACTTGGACTTGAAAATCTTAAAGGTCTCTTCCAATCAGAATGATTCTATGATTTTAAATCCTATATTGCTGTGGGGGCAGTGAAATTGATCAGTTTGTATTGAGCTGAATCATAGAACTCTATAGTAGTTTTATATTAATTGCAAATTTACCTATAAATGTACAACAGATAATACAAATACAGAACATAAAGTTGAAAGGAGGAACGACTTTGTCAGAGCACAAGTAGTAACCTATGCAAATCTGGTTTTTTGTTGGTTTTGTTTGGGGTTCGTTTGTTTGTTTTGTTTTGGGGTGGTTTGTTTGTTTTTTCCTGTGGTTGGTCTGTTTGTTTGTGGTTTTTTGTTTGTTTGTATTAGGTTTGGATTTATGTTTTGTTTTTTTTTTTTACACTATATTATATTCTCCACACTAGCTGTAGTCATTTTATAATGGTTTTTTTTTGTCACTGTAAAAATACACAGTTGTCAGCAATTGTATCCCTTACTTCACTCCAGTAGGTTGTTTTGTTTCATAGGTAATCAAAAGTATAGGAGTATGACTACCACTTAGGACCAACAAATGTATTTTTAGAAAAGACATAGGTAAACTAAAGCATGGTCTGTAGAACACCTTCAATACAATTATGCATTCTTGATACCTAATATTTCCCATGAATGATTCTGTAGTTGCTTAATTGAGATTTTTCTGTACACATTTTCCTTTCTCACTATTACCATGTGTGAAAGGTTGAAGTGTTTACCATGTTCATCTACAATTAAGTTGCTCTTTGGAAAGGGTGACTGGCTTGTAGATCATGTCCCCACTGTGGGAAACAGCCTGCACATTTATCTTGTTATTAGTACATTTTCTAAAGGGCTAGACCAATTTCTTTCCCTGGAAAAGAGGAAAGAGAGGAAGTTTCTTTGTCTCTCTCTGTTCCCTGTTCATATGTCCTTCTGTTTATTCTTGTTCCTCTCTTTTTGGTCACAGTGTACTTCTAAAAATTCTAAATTTTTCTCCAAAACAGTGTGTCTTTGCCTCAGCTGCTGTTTATTTCTTCTCTTTTCCACCTTGATGTTGCTTTACTGAAGACTTAATAACCTTTTCAGTTTCTTGTAAGTACATTCACAAAAAATAGATATGCCACTATTTTTAAAAAAGGACAATGTCAAGAGAAAAGATATGGAGGGGGTGTTTATAAATGACTGATACCTGGAGGATATAGAAAGGATTTACTTTGAACTTTATGACCATCAGATTTTTAGACCTTTTTTTTTTTATTATTTATAGCATATATTTCTTTTTGAGTATAGTATATCCATTAAACATGTTTCTGATCTTTCTCACTTGTTTTTTGTTGTTGCTGTTGTTCTGGTTTTATTGTTTGTTTGTTTTTTAATTCCTGTGTTGTTTCAGAGAAGCACAAAACTGAATTTCACAGGATTTTATATTTTTATGCACAGATTTCACCTGGAATATTATGAAAGTTTTAGGTAAAATTCAGACTTCCATGTTTGGGATTTTTTTGAAGAATGCTGCTAACTGTTAATTTTAGTTTGTTCAGTTAACATAAAAAAAACCAAAAACCAAAACAGTCAAACAAACAAAAGAAAACAAATAAAATAAAACAACAACAACAACAAAAATACCATGAAAATTTTTGTAGAAACTAGAAAAGTGATTAACTTTAAAGATTTTGGGGATACTTCTTCACTGTTGCTTAAGCTGGATGTGCCTCATTACTGTTCTGCAAAGTCTATTGTTTGTCATTGTAGAAGCAAAGATGTCTAGCAGAGCAAACTTTTGTGGGCTGGAAACAAAGCAATCTCCATTGAGTATAATTATGGAGAAACTTCCAGAAGAGAATACCAAAACATTGTTACTAGTGTCTGGATGGTATGCAAGAAGCCTGTCAGGAGCTACGGAGATGGATTCTGGATGGTGTAGAATGCTAGAATACATTGACTATTGAGACTTCACTTCTTCAAATAATATTGTTAACAAGTTCCAGAAGTACTATTTTATACCTTACATTTGTGACCAGAGTAGATTCTTTGTTTTCTTTTCATGTTTCAACCTTACCATCACTTCCTTACATTTCAGCTTTTACCTTGAAAACTCAGAGCAGTGGACATTCTGTAGCAGTTTGAAGGAAACGGTCTACTCTTATTTTTCTGCTTTATAATTTATCTTCAAAAGGATGATCTGGATTTTCAGATGAATACAAAGCAGTCATGAATAGTAATGATTTAAAAAAAATACTCAAGATGTTTTGATCTCTTGATAGAGTTTACTTGATGCATTTTCCAAAATATTAAATAGTTTGTTTCATGACCAACAAAACAGGAAATACAAGTTGTGATCATATGACACAAATATACAGCTTGAACAAAGTAGATGACTTGCTGGTGGAAATAAATTTTTCTTTCCTAGTGTAGCCGGGAAATAATATTCCTAGCATAAAAACTTAACTTTTAAGTTGACCTTTCCTTAATTTATGTTTTTCCTTTTGCTTCTATAAAAAAAGATTTTGTTATTAACCTCTATGGTTATTAATGGTCATTTTAGTTACGTTATCACCAGCAAATTACGTGGGTCCTAGAACTTATGGCCAAATATTAGACTGATTTGCATGTAAATGACCTAATGGAAGAAAGACACTAAAAACTGCATCTTTGCTGAATTTGTGCATTCATAATGTTTGCGCTTTTGGAGGAGGAAAGGATGACTGTTGCAGGGCATTGTCCTGCAAACTGTCTAGTTTGTCCATGAAAACAAATCTGACTGCCCTGTCTGCTTTTTTGTACAGACCTTCTTCCCAAATACAGTAAACCTGGCAGCTGCTTCATTTGCAGACCTGGCTAAATCAGTATGAATAAAAATTCATATGATGGATTATAATGCAGCTTCTTTTAATTTGGGGAAAAGAGGACTGTTTTGTTTTAAAAGACAACAAAGATCTTGCTGGTTTTTGTAATTACCTACTCCTGATCTAGGCAACTGCTAGATGGCAGTAGTGTGTAAAGCAGTGCTGCACAGAAGAATTATCATGAGTATGCTTGATTTGGAAAATTAGAGTTTATATCTTTGAGCAATAAAAATTAGACCACCCTTTTATGATAAAAATTAAAAATCTATTATTTACCCAAACAAACATTATTTAAAGAACCATGGAGTATGTGGGCGCATAGTGTGCCTACATTATGACAGTTTAGTTGGAGTAATTGCACTTTTGCCATATTAAAATCAGTCTTAAAGAAATTCAACTCTGTGCATCATGAATCTTCATTTAATGTCCTGAGTGAATGTACAACTCCTCTTATTTGATATTAAGTATTTTTATAAATCAAGGATAAAACTTAAAAAACCTCAAACAAAAGTAAAACAAAACAAAAAAAAACCCAAACAAAAGTTCTATTTAAAATAATTCTTCGATCTTGGAAAATGTATTAGTTAATCTTATAAAAACCATTTAAAAAAATGTTGACAGGAAATAGTTTTATGTTTAACAGAACAGTGGTAAGAAAAACTACAAGCTGAAAAGAGTACATATTACTTCAAAAGATGACTGCTATTCATCTTAATGCATTTTTTCAGGACCATGTTACCAGTTTGGAGAAAATTCTTCTAATGCTGACAAATAAAACAAGAGTTTTATTTGCTGCAGATTAGAAATCCTGTGCAGTGACCATTAATTTTGTGATGGTTTTTTTGTTGTATCTTACTAGAACTCTTGTTAAAACATATGCAGTTTTCCCTATTCTGTGCTGTTATTTCATCATCCCTTGAATTAATGAGTGCTTTTGCAAAGTTTCATCTTCTGACTAAAGGAAACTTAATTTATTCAGAAAGAAAACAGGTATTTTTTTCTCTAGCATGTACTTAAACATAAGTCAAGATAGTGAAGCCAGGCACATTCTGTGTGTGTATTTTTGCAAAGGAGTTTGCATTTCTGAAAAAAAACAGTTTCAGAATATTCTTTGTTTCAAGTCGTGATAGGACTGGGGTAATGGTTTGATACTAAAAGAGGGTAGATTTAGATTGGAAAAAAAGAATGAAATTCTGCACTCTGAGGGTGGTGAGACACAGAAACAGGTTGCCCAGCAAAGCTGTGAATTCACCATCACTGGATGTGTTCAGATACAGGTTCTATGGGGCCTCAAGCAACCTGGTCTAATGGGAGGTGTTCCTGCGCCCTGCAGGGGGGTTGGAAATAGATAATCTTTGAGGTTCCTTCCAACCCAAACCAGTCTGTGATTCTATGAAATTATAATTTGGTCTTTGTAAACATTGACCACTTAGCTTCAATTTATTTCATGAATTTACAGAACTTGAAATACACATTTCAATTAGGTAGAAATATAACACTTCTATATCACTTTGAGAAAGCTGTGACTAAAAATGACATTAAAATACATCAAAACCAGTATTACTTACATATCTCACACATGCATAACTACACTTTGTAAATATTTTAAATAATTCAAAGTACAAAATGTTTTCCTTTTAATGTATATTGTGGAAATGTTTACAAATTACATTTCAATATTATTTGATAAGTATTACATTGTAAAAGGAATCTTACTTAATATTAGCATCTGTTTAATTATTTAAACAACTACTTTTTTTATATCCCCCTTTTCCCTTTGTTTTTGCTAAACAAAAAAATTTCCTTTAGCTGGAAAAGGTCAAAAAGCTTGCCTTTTGCTGGGCCAGTCATTAATCCATGAACTCCCAGAGTCTGCAGCTTAAAAACCACTGTTAATGATTTCAAAGCAACATAGAGCCTAATGGATAAAGCACCATACCAGTAGTTGGGAAGCTCAGTGCACAAACATTACCTGCAGCCAAGAAGTTTCTTAATTTCCATATACCTCTGTTACAGAAGAATTGGAGACCATCATCAAAACAGTCTTTCTAGATCTTGTAGAGGTCTCTTTTTTTTGTCTTTTTTTTTTCTTGTACCTACAAAATTATTATATATAGGAACATGCTGGGTACTTCTGTGTATGATTGGTTGTTGTTTTTTTCTATTACTGTTACTTCACATTCACTTCAGCCTTGTTTTGTTTTGTGGGGTTTTCTAATTCTTTTCCGCCCAGGACGTGGACTCTCTGTGGCACTCCTGAGTACCTTGCACCAGAAGTTATACAAAGCAAAGGCCATGGAAGAGCTGTGGATTGGTGGGCCCTAGGAATTCTTATATTTGAGATGTTGTCAGGGTAAGTGATAATGATTACTATATCACATCAATATTATGTAATACAGTAATGCAAGGTTTTTTACTAGTTCTGTTTACAATATTAGGAACAGTGTATTTGGGCTAAATACATTACTGAAATACTGGTTTAATTTCTGCCTATGAAGAAAGAAATTACGAAGCTGTACAAAAAAAACCCCATATATCAGTGCTATGGGGATTTTTGGGGGTTTGTTTGGTTTGCTTAATAGTTGTCTTGAATTTTTAAAACTTCTTTAACAGCTGCTCTTGGAAATTCAGGTTTTGCTGAAGTTTAGAATTTTGTACATAAAATCCTCTATATTTAAAGGGTGAAGAAGAGAATTACGTGTTATCTTTGAAACTTCTGTAATTAATTTCTAGCATAGTAAAATAATATTTGTAGTGAGAGCTTTAGTCTGTAAAAATGCATAGTGACAAGTAGAAAGTCTTTTATTAGTACAGTTTGTATTACTACAGAGCACTGGTTTTCTTTAAACTGAAGAAAAAAGAACAGAGAAAAGCTTGAAAGGTCTATTTGAAAATCAGTTTGCTCAAGCATTACCTTTGATGTTTGGGGATTTGCCTGGTAAGCAACATTTCCAAAAAATACAAATTCAAACTGAAGAGAGGCTTTCTGGCATTATGTAATTAACTGTTTCTAACTTCATTTATTAGGAAGGTAAAAGTAACTTTCTTAATTTGCTTCAGTTTAAAAATTAAATGCTATTTTCACTAAAATAAATACCTGGTTTAGGGAGAGTGTGAAATTCTGCTTACATACTGAAGAAGGCATCTGCATGGTTTTCCTTTTTGTCTTGGCTGTATCTTTAGAAGATATTTGCAGGAGGGAGGAAAAAAAAAACCAGAAATTTTGAAAAAATTCAGTTTTACTGTGGTTGGTGCAGTAGAACAAATGCAGGTGAAAGCAAGGTCTTCCTAGCTTTGAAGAGACATAGTTTATTTAAATCAGTTTTGCTTTCATAGAACTTATTTTTGGTACCAGACTCAGTGTGCTCTGTGCCTTCTGGCTCCCTGAATATGCCTTGGAGGGTTGCCTCTATGGCCTTTCATTCTGGATCTGCAACCCCATAGAGTGGTTGGAACAAAATATCCTTGTATGGATTTACTTTTTTTCTGTGTAGTGCTGTCAGTTCAGGATAACTTTGGTGACTCATCTGGTATTTGGATGAGCTCATTGGATTGCCTGAGCAGACAGTTCCCCTGCTGATCAGAGCTCCAATCCATCACATGTATGTGCTGCGAAGTCTACCCAATAGCATCAGAACTTTATTCCATGACAGCATTTCTGCCCACTGCTTGCTTGCTTAACGTCCTGAAAGCTTGCATGTGCATTTACATTGAATCTCAGGGCAGTTTCTGGACAGAAAAAGCATGCAGATGTGATAATACTTCCCTACTGCCCCAGGCAGGCTTGGCTGACTGGTTTGATAGAAAGTCATTATTTATGTAGGCAGATCTATGCAGAGGCCAGGCTTCACCTTCCTTCCATCTGGTAAGGGTGTGCAGCCCTAGTTGGTTAAGGGAGTCCTTCTTGGAGGAATGAAAGGAAAAGCCACCTTGTTGCCACTAATCTTAGTACTAGACAACATGAAGACTGTAGATGAAGACTGTGTCTGGTGTTGTAACATGAGTGCAGGTGCTGCAGTCTCCCAGCTGTAGTCTGAGTGATTTACCTTCCTGTCAGGGGTTGCAGTGGGACCACTGTCTGTTAGGTCTGTGTGGTCTCAGTGTAAGTGGGTATTAGGCCTTTTTCCTTTCTGTGCCTTAGGGTGTTGTTAGGATTCTCTCTACTAGAGCAGTAATAGAAACACTGTTTCCAAAGTTGACATACTGACTACAGATGATAGTCAAGCAAGATCTCATCTCTGGAGTCAGTGAGACCTCAAGACCACAGGGCTCTGAGGTGTGACTGCTGTATATTCTAATGGAGTATGACCTATGTATATTCTTCATTAAAAAAAGGAGAAGCTGCAGTCATTTCTATGTAGGATCTTCTGTGTCCTGACACAATCTCACCCAAGCGATGAGATCTGGATTCCCTCAAGCTTAATCTAAACACTTTGGCTATAGAGACTCAGCCAATAGAAGTAAATTGCAGATTTCTGAAAGGCAACTGAGATTGTATGTAGGCTGATTGACAGAGCAGCTGTCTGCTGCAAGTGATTTTGTAACAGTTTTTATTACAGTATTTGTGTAAACATGCTTTTCATAGTTACTGGATGATACTTTTTTTTGTGTGTGTGTTCAGATGGAGTTCAGAATAGGGACTCCATCGAAGTTTATTTGATTGGTTTTTTTTTTTTGTTTTGTTTTGTTTTTTGGTTTTTTTGTTGTTGTTGTTGTTTGGAGGTTTTGTTTCATTTTGTTTGGGAAGGGAGGGAAAGAGGTGAGCACAGATTGATACTACTTGCTTAGGACTTGTAATACTCCGGAGTGTAGGGAGTTGAGGGGGACAAATCCCCTGTCATACAGGAAATATGCTTTTAGCATTTTACCAGCTGTTCCCTGTTGTTGCAGTAGTGGTTTAAAACTCTCTTCCTCATCAACTCAAGACGTGGCTTGATATTTACTATCAAGGCTTTTAATGAAAAACCAGTCTTAGGTAACTTTACCCCTGGAAATTCAAAGGAGATTTAAGAAATAGGAGAATTATTTGAAGGTGAACAAAACCTGACTTCCAGACTAACTTTTTGTCTGCAGGTAAATTGCTTAAGACATTTGATAGTTATTTCCTGAACTTACTCTCTCTGAACCCCAAAAGCAATTGAAAAGAATTGGTAGGTGTGTGCGTAAGGAAATGATCTCTCTAAAAACAAACAAAACCATACTTTCCTGTTCTGCAGTGTCTTATTTCTCTAACTTAATCTCTAGAGGCCCATGGAATTCTAGTTCTGCACATACTAGACTTAAAGCAAGGTCCCGTTTAGGTTTAAGATAGTAAAATATAGGAAAGGGAAAGAACAGGAAGAACCAGAGGTGAGAAGAAATCCTTACAGAACACAGAAGTAATATCAAGTTCATAGAGTTAATCTGAACAAGCTAAACAAACAGTCAAAGGAATGAGTTGAAAGATCTCTTTATTTGGAGTAAATGTGTTCTGTTACAATCTACCATAGAGGAAAATATACTTGTTACTTAAAGTTAGGCATGTTAGGGCATGCTTGTATGTACATCAGATATGTAGCTAACTGAATTTTCTCACTTAACGAGGACTTTGGTTTTGTCTTTTGCTTTTGATGGTGATACGTGTTGTGCTGATCTATCGTTTTAGGTAGCTAATGATTCCTGTCTACAGTTTCATATTTTCAGACCTGTGTTTTCCCTGGAGGTTTTACATCTCTTCTTCAGTGCTAAACTATCTGTTATCTTTGAGACCAATGTCAGTGCCATTGTTATGCATCACTTAGCAAAAGGAATAGTTTGCAGCTGTTGTCCCATGTACAGAGGTTATTTATTTTTTTTAGCTTCTTTTCAGTTGGTGGAAAAAAGGCAGCTGTTTGTATTTGTGTTACATTGTAGGAAACAATCTAAAACTCAAGAGGTTATTTTGTTGATTTATTAGGCAACTTCCAGGACAATACTTGGGTTGTTTTGTCTAAAAGCTGTGCTGTGTTGAAGATTAAAGTTTGCAGGTTGTATCAAAATTGATTTATTTGGTTTTTTCTGTAAGAAAACTATGTAATCTTTCAAAGCTCTTCTCATTTTGAATACAGTTAAAATGCACTTAAGCAGTATTGCCATTAAATTATTATATAGCCAAGTGTGATATAAATTTTAAGAACTCTAGACATCATTATTTTGGATTTTCAAAGTGGGAAAGCAAAGACCAGATAAAAAATGTTAACGTATGTAAAAACTTATACATACTTGTTCTTCTTGATTTCACAAGTTGGTAGTGTACAACATGTTTGGAGATGGAGGAAAACAACACTGCATTTCATACAAATCTGCTTACCTCAGCTGGCACCTTTGCAAAATGTAGTTACAAAGTCTCTTTCTAATTGCTTTATGCATTTATAGATGCAAATACATACTAAGAAATACAAAATTGGAAACTGAGTGTACTATTTGTCAACTTGCTTTGGAAAATGTGAAGAATATAATGTTGCCTGACTAAAAGGAAACTTGATATGATAGTCTTTCTGGCATGGGAAAATTTTATGCATGTTAAATATCTATCATGTTTTCCTTGGTCTTTACCCCTAAAGCAGAGATTTATAAAAACACGTTCCCCCCACAACTGCCCCCGCTCCACCCGTCCCCCACCCAGAGCCCGTGCACGTGCAACGCCACATCGCCCTCCACGATGTTCACCGTGACCACAGCTCTAACTGAACC
>WTSP01025624.1:73598-121054 GCA_025331215.1 Actenoides lindsayi | reverse complement strand
TCGCGGGGTCCGCCGCCGGGCAGCAAGATCCGTTCCCCTCCCCCCCCCCCCCCCCCCCCCCCAGTATTGTATATTTTCCAGATTATTTCTAGCAGAGACGATTCAGCTTTTCATATTGAAACTACTCTGGCTTTCTGAACACCACCACCAAATGTTCTTCAGTCTTTCCTTAACCAGATACTTTTGTCATACTTGTCTGTGCTTTGAAGTTTGGTTGGTTGGTTTTTTACCTTATGCATATGTACAGCTTTGCTGAAGTGTTCTGATGGAATTTATTTGTTTTTGTCTGTGGCTGAATATTACAGTATTTCAGAGGATGTGCTAATCCACTTGATCATCATGTGAATAATGAAGAAATTAGTGCTTATGAAAACACATAATTGAAATAATGTATAGTACTTCTTGAGGTATAAGCTAGTTTGATAGCATAAAAATAATAATAAAAAAAAAATGAAACGAAGAAACATGGTTTTCACCTTTCTTTGTGCTACCAAAGCCACTAGCACTGTATTTCTGTGTGTATACATGCAGCTGAGTTCTCTTAGAAAGCAATGATAAAATGTTAGGGGAAACTATTTTAAATGTTGGCTTGTAGTAGTGATTGGGCATTATTAATAATGGTTGATACTCAAAATCCCTTTTTTCTGTTGTGTAGGGGTTTTGAAACAGAAGCATAGTAACAGGGATGCTTTGGTCTTGCTAGGGAAGTCAAGGTGGGACCAAGATTAGTAAATGAATAGTTATTCCTTTCCCCTAAAAGGTTTCATGTGGTAACTTCTAAAAAGGTGACTGCCACTCTGAAAACCTGTTGGTACTTGGGCTAAGCTGCTTCTATCAACTGTACTGATGCACCCATTCTCTGAGTCCCTTACAACAATCAGGGTATGTATTATACTAGTAAAGGAAACACAGGAAAAGTTGCTCAATTCTTACCGTAGCTATAAAACAAGATGTAGTTTCTCTGTTAGCTTGTAACTTCATGAAGAACTTCCTAGAAAATAGTAGATGTAGTATTTTAATTGCATCTTGATTTACTAGCCATATTGGGAAGATATGAAATAAGTACTTTTATCTGTCCAACACAGAAAGACAGCTGCACCTTGAGGGAATTTCAGGTTCTGAACAGTCTTACCTCTTTCAGACTTTCTCTAAGAAAACGTAAGATTTTAATTCAAGAAGTACAATAAATAACTGAACTGGACAAGCAAATCATATGAGGGCCCTTCGACACTAGATAGAAACTAGTGAATGATGAGGGGTAAGCCTGCAGTTAAAAGACAAGATCAAAAGTGGAAATGCTGTTTTGAAAAGTATACCCTTGGGTTTTATAGATAAAGACAATGCATTTTTTACTTTAAGACTGAAAATTTGTTTCATAATTGGTGTTTTTACGGTATTAATGTAACAAAAAACTCTCTTGTAATGCTTCAATTATAATTCCATATTCTATGTGACATACAAAAAGGTTTTCTGTTTTGCAGTAGCAGCCTTAAGTTATTATTCAAGTTAGTATATGATGATGCCCTACCAAAAAGAACTATATAATCTATGATTTATGAAGGGAATTACTATAATGTAGTACTGTTAAAAAGTTTTTTAGAAATTCTTTTTCTAACCTCTAAAATTTGCTGTATTAAAATAGGTTTCCTCCATTTTTTGATGACAATCCATTTGGTATATATCAGAAGATCCTTGCTGGCAAAATAGATTTCCCGAGGCATTTGGATTTATACGTAAAGTAAGTCCATGACTCCCAACACTGTCTTTTATATTCTAAACACCTCCTGAGCACTGTTTCTAAAGCAACTTTATGGAAGACCAGATACCAGATTCTGATTTTCTAAAACACTGTGTTGGAAAATATTATAGATTATGTTTACTCTTGCAGTCCAAATAAAATTATGTGTTTGGTAGACTTCAAGCTGGAGATAGGTTTGTAAGATAGGATCTGCCTCTTACTTTTCTGCATATTTTGTAATATTAAGTGCTTATCCACCTTGTACAAAGCTCATTGGTACCGGGTTGGTGCCTGGAGGAAAGAAAAGAGGATAAATATGAGGAGATAATTTAATACAAGTAAAAATTAGGAGAGCAGGAAGCAAATACTAAACCTCAGGCTGATTAGCATCTCATGTTTGTGTCTGTTCTCAGTTTTCCCTTACTATCTCAATGCTGTTTGCAATTTAGTGTAGTCTCATAGTCCAATCTTCCTAATACAGTCTGCCTTAGGAAGAAGACTTAAGTATCTCACATAGTATTGTGTGCACTAAAGTAGAGGAGTGTGAACAGAAGGTGAACAGCTAAAATTAGGTTAAGTAGCAACCTGTTGAAAATGGTGGAAGCAGTTAAAAGTTGAGATGCTGTTAGCTTCTGTTTGTGTTTGACATTCACAGACCGACACTGATTTCTACTATCCAGAAGATGTTTGATGCTGTGAAGTTTCCTAGATATAGTAGTAAGCATGCATGTGCGTGTTTAGCTCTTCAGTCTAGACATGACTGCTAATGAATAGGATATATACAATGAGTAGGATACATTGATCAACATATTTATTGATACATGTCTTTCCCAGCTTTTCTTGTCCATATGTTCTTTCATCGTGTGCTTAGTGGCTCATCACCATTAAATTCCTGTCTTTAAGGGGTTTTGTGATTCTACCTTGGACTTACCACCTCTTGCACCTTGATTTTGGGTGATTTCATTCACTTGCATAGCTTCCCCTGCTTTCTGCAGTGAGTTGTTATCATAATGTACCTCTCTTTTTTTAAAACAAAGTAATGGAGAACTGGGTATTCTCTTGACATCTCTGCACCATTAGCTTAAAGCAAGCGCCAGGATTATTTTGTCCTAAGAAGACTGTCTGCTTCTTACCTTACTTGTATCCCAGTTGCTTTCTCTCTCTTCTTCCTCACACTTGGTATCTCAGCAAGGAGACTGTCTTGAGTCCTGTCACATACAGACTATGTCCTAAGTATTAGTGCTGTACAGTTGAACTTTTAACTCTCTGCTCTCAGGCAACGAAACTGTTTTCCTTTTTGAACTCTGAAAAGACTTTTCTGCCTAGATGGACTACTTAAACTTTACTGGTTGACATTTCTCTACCCACCTACCTGCTATCATCTCCCCACACTTCTTACCTTTTGAATTTGTACATTGTTTGCTTTCCCTTCCTGCTGTATGGTCACTGTCTCTTACTGTGCTGCGTAACTGCTCTGTGTCTTGGAGAAGTGCTGTTCCTTCTGGCCTGAGCTAACATCTCTTCACATTGCTCTCTCCTATGTCCCTTCTGTTAGCCACCTTGCAGTTTGATCAGATGTTTTGCTCCGAGTCCTTTGTCCAATATACAAGAAGTCCTTGACACATCTTACCATTAGTTCAGATCTCTTCTGAAGAGCAGTTTCTGCCATTGTGATGGTAATAAATTAACAACTAGAAATTCCAAAACAAAGTTCTGTGTTACTTCATTTTAGATAAAACATAAGTATTCACTACACTCATCCTGTTTCTTTGGCCATTAATGAGTTTGTAAGTTAGTTATTTTTATTTTTCATGTTTTGCTCTTGTAAACTTTTCTTTCCCAAGACAGTTTTGGAAAATACCAAATGAAACACCAATGCTACAGCAGTTTAATGATTATCCATCTACCTTGATGTAGAATTTTATTCCCCAATACATACAGCAACATATCTATTAGACTGACTTTAACATGATTATTTCTAAGTTAATCTTTAGAAACTATGCAATAAGGAAGCACTAAACTATCTATTAATTGTTTCAATTCAGTGGATGTTTGCTCTACTGAATGCTGCAAGTGTCGTCTTCATCTGTAGTGACAACACAGTTATCACTGAGCAAGCTCATCCCTCAACTGTTCTTATCTAAGATGAATTTTTGAACAAGCCAAGAATGTAATGATTTATGATTGTATAGGATTAGGAGACTCCATTATTTATCATTGGCTATATACCCAATTAATGATTTCTGTTCAGTTCTGCTTCTGTTTTTGTGTTGGGTTATAGACATTTTTGTCGCCTTCTCCATAAGGAACAGTCTTCTCCACAAAAACCTAGAAGGAGGCTGTTCTGCAAAGGTGAAAAGTCAGTCACATGATTTAATTGTCTGGAGTGATCATGAGAGTTTTAAAAATTGCTTTCTGCTTTGACTTTTTTATTCTCCTTTTATCTGGCAGCTGAACATATTTCCAGTTGAATTTTAGAACTGTATTCATGCCAAATGCAACAGCTTTTGAAATAGTCTAGCACATTCACTCTCAGTTCATATATTCTTTGTGTATACGTTTTTGCAACTTCAAGGATAGGTGACAGAATACTGTTTTTGTTTTGGAGTAGTAGCTGTTACAGTTAGGGATGAAGAGACAGGTGTATCATTAATATGTTTGTGTTCTTTTCTGTAAATAAAGCTGTCATGGGTGATTTTGTTTTGTGTTTTTAAAATAGTCTTTGTGTTCATCTTGTGTCTGTAAAATAGTCTTTGAGAGATAAAAAGTAACTGCTTATAGAAATATGAAGCCAGATTTTTCTCTCATAAGTAATCAAGCTAACTCAATAATTTGTGATACTTCACTTTGATTTATGTTAGAGTTTTTTGGCGCTTAATATTTAAAGTACTTCGCTATATCTCTAAGTACTTCTTTATGTCTGTAAAGGTACATTCGTCTTCTAAAATGTTGATTTAGCTTTATGTAAAACTGTTCAATGAACTAGAATCTCGGGAGGGTTTTAATTTTCAATGAAATTAAAGCTTATGGATGTTACTAGTTGTAAGCAGATGACTAGCCCTTTCAAGGTTTTTCTGAATATTTAGCTGTCACTGAATTTAAATGTCAATGTATAAAGTTGAGGGTGCAACTTTATCTGTATTTTTTTATATATATTAGAGTTGTGTTATGCCAAAGAGTTTTGACATACATTTTGATATTTGGAATGCCCAGCAAAATAGAAAAATGCAAAGAAAGATATGGTACTAATTGGGATGGCAGGGAAGGAAAGAGGGGGGGGAAAAAAAAAAAAGCTTTTCTTTGTTTCTTGAAAGAGTCTAAAAGGAACTTTAAAAATGCTGCAGGTTCCTTTTAAAACAGATTATTCCTTTTTATCATTCACTATACAGTATTAGCTAGTCAAAGGGAAGTATGTTCATATTCTGTAATATTTGTATGACAGTCAAATATAAATAACTTTTGTTCAGCAGAGGACATGTTTTCTTTACTGCAGAGACCTCATTAAGAAGCTGCTTGTGGTTGACAGGACAAGACGATTAGGAAATATGAAGGTCAGTATAAAACATTAGGTGTAAAGCAGAACATAGCACACAGTTGAAAGAATTCTATAGGAAAGATGTAGAACAGCTCTTCTATTGCTGTTGTTTTTACAAGCATGAAATTGTGATATATTTTCCATACATTACTTCATTTTTGCAATCCTAAATGCAAAGTTTAACTGTGCATTTCTAGAAAACATACTCCTATTTGTCTGGATTAATGCTGTTGGTGATGGCAGTTTCCCTCCCACCTCACGCCTCTTTCCACCCCCACTCCAGACACCCTTATAAAAAGTCTCTCCCCACCTTTCCTGTAGACCCCTTCCAGGTACTGGAAGGCTGCAGTAAAGGTCTCCCTGGAGCCTTCTTCAGGCTGAACAGACCCAGCTCCCTTAGCCTGCCCTCATAAAATAGGTTCTTCTGCCTTCTGATCAACATTGTCGACCTCCTCTGGACCCTCTCCAACAGATCCATGTCCTTCTAGTATTGGGGGCTCCAGAGCTGGATGCAGTACTCTGGGTGGCATCTCACAAGAACAGAGTAGAGGGGCAGAATCATCCCCCTTGAACTGCTGGCCACATATCTTTTGATGATGATGTTTGGTCATTGTCCTGTTATTTTGGTGGTGGAGCTGATTAAGCACCAATGGTCGTCCACCAAGAAGAATGATTCATCCTATTCTGATCTGACCTCTGAAGGCAAGAGCTTACTTTCAAAAATAGGCTCACATGTCTCAGGTAGCATTCCAGCCTACCTCAGCAATATGTCTATATCTGAGATATGTCATGGAAGAATGCAAAACAGTCCTGTGAATTCTGTGAGATGTCCTGATGCTGTACTACTTGTAGTGCCAAGAAGATGGCAGCTGTATTACAAGCTTATTTGATTCAGCACCTGTGCAGTAACTATGGGTCATAGTGCAGTGAGAAGTTAGCTGTGTGTGAACTAACTCAGGTACTCGTAACAGGCTACCCAAAGCAAAACACAAAATTCAGTGTTGGTTAATTTGCCCTTCTGACAGAGTAAATTAATCCTATATTCATTGATTTGTTATCGCTGTTACCATTTTCCAGATACCAAAATTAGCTTGTGTAATCTTTTAGCTCTTGAGAGACAGATAAAGCTTCCATTTCCCAGGACAGCTGCGGTAGGGGGTTTGGTTTTTTGCACAAAGCACAATTTACGGTGCACAGAGATGAAGCTGGTAAAAGATGCACAATCATCCAGGTTCCCTGAGCTTATTGATACAAATGTAACTTGCTGTCCAGAGTTCCTTTTCAGAGCCTTTTATGATGCAAACTTAGACTGGTAGAAAAGTTAGGAAATGAATGTTTTTCTTATCCTTCAGAATTCTTTGAAGTGTTTTTTGAGGAGGGGAACAGCAGAAGGATCAAAACCAAACTTCATAAGCTGAAAGTTTAGGAAGTTACTGACCAGTGAAAACTTCCATATCTTCTGACAGTTCTGAAGGAAAGCAAAGACAAAAGCAAACCGTGGTTTATTCAAACATGGGGTTTGGGAAATATGTTTGGCTGTCTTTTTGGCTTTTTATACTCTATAGTTGGTTTGGTTTGAGATTTTTCCTCTACAACTGGCTAAAATGTCAAAATCAAAAATAGTTCTAAGTAAAAATGAGGTTTGGGGTGGGAGCGGTAGGTCAGTCTTAAGTCTGATCCTATTCCATAACCATAGTTGGTTTAAAAAGATGTAAATCCCATTGGGTATTTTCAGATTAAGCATTCAATCAGATCTCCTTTTGAGGGAACTTAAGTGATAAATTACTCTCCTTGTTGCCTCTTTGGATATGAGCACAGGTAGTCCCACTCCATAGAAATCTGAAAAAAAAAAACCAGATGTGGGGTATGCTTTGTTCCATGGAGCTGCATGTGTTTTGAGCTTAAATGCCATGCATTGAAGCTGTGATGTGATCAGGCCTGAGACAGAGAACCAGATGGATTTCCCCAGTGCTTAATGCCTTGAGAATGAGGCTGTGCTTGAACCAATCTACATCCTGAGGGGGTGGAAAAAAAGACATTTTCATTCTTTATGTACATAATCAAAACAGTCAGCCCAGAGAGAATAATCATTACAAGACAAATACATCTTTAAATTGTATATCTAAAATGAAAACAATTGGTTTTTTATATATACGCTTTTGTAACAGTACTGAGAATCTCTTGTTGTCAGCACTAAACATCTGTAAAGTTTGATGGAACTACGTGCTTCCCATGGTTTTTATTTAAGACGTCATCAACCCTCAGTTATTTTTTTTTTCCTACTGTAAGAATTAAAAAGTGTATCTGAATAAAAGGCATTCTCTAAATTGTTGGAGAAAATAGCAGTGAATAGTTCTGTGGATATTTTAAAGCATATTCTTGATCTCCCTTGTGTCAGAAGAATGCTGCTAAAAAAAATTAAAAAATTGCATCTTACTGCTGGAACTCAGGAACTGCTAGAGAAATAACACTGTGAATTTATCCTATGGAATCTTCTAATGATTATCACTTGAGAAAAGAAAGGTTAGACAGACCATCAGTCTGCCTTGATACCATGGTTCTTATGATGAAATACCTGGTTTTGCATACATATAACTTAATAAATTTATTTTTTTTTAATATTTTTTCTTAAAGAACGGAGCAGATGATGTGAAGAGACATCGATGGTTCAGGTCTATAGATTGGGACTCTGTACCTCAAAGGAGACTAAAGGTATAATCTGCAAAATGCTGCATAGAATATTGCTACAAGAAGTGATTGTTATTTAAGCTAATCTGTTGAGGTTTTGTTGCCTTTTGCATCTGTGTTCATTTGTGTGTATGAGCATATTTGTATATGGACACATCAATAACTACATGCATTTTTGCTATTTTACACTACAGAGTTTTGTGCCTATATACGTAATGCCTAAAAAAGAATCTCTGCTTTGTTTTACTAAAGTTTCTTAGTTAATACCACATTTGATGTTCAGTTCTAGGGTATTGTAAGTAATTACTTGTGGGTTTTTTTTGTTTGAGGGGATGAAGGGGATTGGTGGTTTCTTGATTGTTTTTACTTTGTTTTTTCCTTGCTCTTATATCTGTGGAAGTATTTTACTCTGGGCTTTAAATTTTTGTGCCAAGTTCAATTCAGGTAAATGCTTTAATAAAATGTGAAGCATATGGGAGTAGGAGGAATAGGGAGGGTGAGAGAGAAGGATTTATGAATGTAGTTCTAATGTACTTTTTTACAGAGCTGAATTCTAGCATTATATAGAGGCAGATGTTTGCAAAATCTATCAACATGGCAAAATGCGTTTTTAAAGTCCTTTGGAAGTAAAACTGCCTTCTTTCTTTCCTTCCTTAAAGTTCTAACTAGTACAATTTCTTACAGTAATTTTCAGTGATACAAGTTGCCGTATGCAGTCAGTCGAAGTACAGATTAAATGTTCAGTTTTCCTTTTCTTTGCATTAGTTTCTTACAATGAATTTCTGACTAAATATCTTAAATTGAGTTCTTGCAAAATAGTTAAGAGATGAAAATGTTCATGGTGTATTCTTGTAGACAACATCCTAATACAAAGCTGTAGATGATTTTTTTTGTTAAAAAAAAAAGTTCACGTTGTTTTAAATGTGTGGGGTTTGGGATTGTTTTTCAAATGATTACTACACCCAATGGATGTTTTATGTAGACTTATTCTAATGAAGTAATATTTTTCAAATTATTTACTGTAAATTCTGGTCACACAAATCTGCAAAGAACACAACCAGCATGATATGTGTTTTATAACTATTTCCGTTCTGAAGTTTGTGACAACATACTGTATTACCAAGTAAATAACAGAAAAATAATATTTAAAACAATGATAGAGATAGAAATTGAAAGTCTCAGGTCCAAACATCCCTTGTGTTGCTTTTTTATTTACCAAAAACCAATCAAACAAAAAAGAGTCACTGTGGCATTCAGATTATTATGAATCCATATCTTTGTGATAGTTACAATAAGTTCTTAGAAGACAAGATGCTGCTTAATTATACTTCAGAGCAAGGATGTGTATTGAGTCAGAAATTTATTTCATTATTTCTCAAGGGAGCTCTATTCCTCATGATCTCATTCTCTTTCATACTGATGAAGAGACTGAAAATATGAAATAGTGGATACAGTGCTTAATTTTTCCTGTAAAAAGTGTGAATTGGTGTATTATACAAATGAAGCATTCACAGTGCTGATAAGATTTTAGATATCAGTATTATATAAATAATAGTCATGGCTTAAAGAGAGAAAATAATTTTGTTGATCTAACATAGAGGATTTTCCTTTCTCTCTTTTTTTTCTTTATTTTTGTCATCTTGTGCATCACTTTACAAAACTTTTTTCTACCTAAATGCTTATGGGGAGGTGGCGGTACCAGGCATTGCCACAATGGAGCAGATTCCTCTGGAGCAGAGCAGATTCTACACATATTCTTATGCCTCTGGGTGGTGTACTGAGACTGCCATATGCAAAAGTAGGACTTTGCTCTTGGCTGGAGCTTAGAAGTGCCATCCCTCAAGGACCCATTCCTTTCCATTGCAACTCACTGATGGCATTGTTTTCATACCAAGAAGCCCAAAAGATCAGATAAGATCAGAGCTGACAGAAGCCAGACTTTTTGTCTTTTTGAGATGATGCAGAATAACATTTTTGTTGAACTTTATAGTTCTGTCTGTGATACGACTTTCATTAGCCAGTTGGGTGATCATCTGTAAGATATTTCTCATTCTAAAGTGTTTTGTTGGACTCATGATGATAGTTAAGCTGTCTGTTACTGAGAAGGGGATAGAGAGGTGAATGTCCCTTGAGAGAAAAAAAGGGGTTTGCCCAACATGAACTGCTGCAATTAATGAAGTATTACAGAAAGGAGCTGTATCTTACAGCCTGTGGGCAGAAGGGTGTAATCTCCATGCTAGGTATAAGACAAGGAAAAACTACAGGTACTGTGAAGCTGATGGGCAGTACTAGAAATCCAAAGGATACTCTGAGGAAAGAAATAGAGAACAGATACTGCTTCTGGCACCCCCAAGTTTCTTAAAAAAAAAATCCTTAAAGATGGTTTTACAGACATCCTTATGAAAATGAGTTTTTATAGTGCAGCAGTTTCCTTTACCTGCCTGAATTTATTGTTAGGCTAGGAAAAAGCATAGTACGTAGCATGAGGCCTATGCAAGTTAGTCATTTCAACTTCCTTAAAAGCAGTCAATATGTTTGAAAGCGACAAAGAGGGGGCCTGTTTCTTCAATTAGAAAGCAAAGACTTTCTTTAGCTGAGAGGAATCTGATGTAGATTACACTCCCTTTTGCTCATGGGCCACAGAAGAGCGGAATAGTGAGGAAGAAGAGTAGCAGATTCTGTTGTAATAGGATGTGCTCTGGAAGCTTAGTCGTAGTAATCTTTTGCAGTAGTTGCCTTCAGTCTACAAAGCAGATAGAACTTGAGTACTAAGTAAAATAGGTATCTGTATTATAACTGTCTTTTAAGCAAAATGTTTAACTGTAATATAAACAAAACATTGGAACATGTCTTCGTCGCTGCAAGCTTCTCTCTCATGCCATTCATTATTAGTGAAAGGTAGGACCTTTTATAAATACGTATTCTTTTCATTTAATTAGTCTACCACAAAATTTCTCTTTCGGTGTGATGGAGAGGAGCTCACTGAAGAAATTGTACTAACATTCTTGTGCTTGTTCTGACTAGCCTCCCATAGTACCAAAAGTATCCAATGATGGGGATACGTCCAATTTTGAAGCTTATCCTGAAGATGACTGGAATAAGATGCCTCCGGTACCCCCTAAAGATCTAGAAATTTTCAAGAACTTCTGAATGCAAAATATACACTGGATGAGGTATGTCCAAATGTCATGAGTCCTGTGAGTGAGAGCTGTATGCAGAAATTACATCATCTGTTTCGTAACAGTATTAATACTTACTTACAGCTTGTAAAACCAACATGAATCACAGTAATAGATAGTATGAAGTAAACAAAGTAAAATGCTGTAAAGCGGATTTACAGAATAACAAAGGTAATTTATCAAGGCTTTGGTGTTCTGTGGTGATGATGAGTATTCACATCCAGATATATAAGTACTTCTGCCCTTAAAACTTTTAAAGTAGTGTGTTAAAGGCAAATATCTAGATAGATTTGACAGATGACATACTACAAATGTGAATGCAAGATTTTTCTATTAAGAATTAAGACTTTAGTTAGTGGAATAAAATTGTCAAATTAATTACGTACGCTTGATTCTGTCTTTATAAATGTGATAAGTTGATACTTGTAGTTCAATTTACATGCTCCACATTTTGTGTTCCTTTTTCATTAATTTTTGTCATAGAAATTGGAAGGAAATTGAAGTGATAAGAGGAAGTCTGAAGAAAATTGGAGTTCATACATAAATGAAGACTTTGTGGATAAGAATGATACTGCATTCAGATATGCATATTAATATATAGTAAATATCTAAAGAATTGGAGGCAGGCAAGAATAAGTTTTGTAATATTGATTGTCTACTCTGAAGTAGACTCACTGAAATAGTATCTTTTAGGACTTTTTTTTTTTTTAAACTTATGGTTTAGTTAAGTTTCCTGCTATTCCCGGATCCTTTTGCATAGTTAACTCATAGACTTAATTTTATAAGTTTATACTAAACTTGTGTAATTAAAAGCACAAATTAGTATATATGTATATAATGAATACAATACAACTAAAGCACAGGAACTGTGCAAAGATGTAAATTTTTGTACTTTGCAGAGTCTATGATTTTTATTTTTCGAATAATGTTTTTCAAGAAGTTCTCTAGGAATAAATATCTTAAAAGGATAAATGAGTTTTTCATCATCTTATATACATTTTGTAATTCTTTGTAAAAAATGAAAATAATTAAGTTTTGAAAAAGATTTGTACCTAAAATTTCCAATGCCTCACACTTGCAAACGTACTACTTGAAAGCAGAAAGACAAGGGCATGTTTTATTGTTGATAAAGGTGCATCTTAATGGCTAATTGTTGAAGTTCTGTTACAGTGATGTCTCTTTACAAACCAGAATATTGAGTGATTATACACTGTCTGAAATGAGATTCCTCACATGAAGACTCTCTGTAAACATGCGATTCAGTGCATACTGCTAGAAAGGTTCTAACTGGATCTTACAGGAATTGTTCTCTCTCAAGCTTGTTGTCTTCTCCAAATGTAAAGCATAAGCCATAACAGACTTTTTTCATTATTGAAATAGTTGTTGTTCAATGCTTGGCACTTCAGAACATCAGAGGGAAGACTGAATATCTGTTAGAGCCCAATTTTTCTGCTCTGGCTTTTGGAAATGTCCTAAGGTCTCTGCTGCCAGGAATTCCATATGTACAGAGTTCAAACCTTAGATGTAAGGAGTTTCTTTTTTCATCCTGTATTAACACCTTTCTAGCAGCTTGAGTACACTGTATTTAGGAAGCATTTGCAATACAGCATTTTAAGTAGCACCAAATATCAGTATGTGCATATATATGTATCTTTGTATATGAATACACGTAAACATGAAGGTAGATTGTATACGAGTCAGGATCCTTTTTTAGGGTTTTTCATGTTACATATTGTGATACTTGTGTTAATATAGGGGAGTTGATTTTGAAGTGCTTCGATTTCAAAAAGTAATAACATTCTTTCAGATGTTGTGGGTTTAGATAACTTCTAGTGAAATGACTATATTTAGACCAAAAAAATTTTATTTAAAAGCATATCAGCTCATTGGGGTTCCAATGCTATTACTAATGGCTCTATATAAAAGTATGTAAGTAGATCATACTCCCAAAAACTATTCTCCACATTTTTGATCTGAAATGCCATAAGAAATGTAAGCCAAAGATTCATTTTTCTGAACTAATCCTGAATGCTTACAAAGTATATATTCTGGTAATCACTAATGGAATTACCATGGTTATAATTTTATGATGGATCTGCAGCTGGAGTCTCCTCATGGAAGAGTGACCTCCTTTTTTTGTTTGTTTTGTTTACCTCTAAACAGTACAGAACTGCTGTTGAGAACTTGCAATTTCTAGGGTATTAGATCTATTTCTTCATAAAGCAGGCCTAACTTTAAAAGAGTGCATAACTCTTTGCAAAAATGCACAATGTGTAGGAAAATCAGGATACATCAAAGTGGTAATTCTGGAGTATCATGAACTTTTCTTAATGTTATACAAGTGTGACAAGTTGATGGCTCCAGCTGCTACTCAGTAAATACAGTGTATGTATCATGAAATAGAAGAAAATCAATAGAAAATTTTTTTGACCTGGTAAAAATAATTTGTTCTTTTGAAAAAAATTAATCTGTCCACTGTAGTTGTATCTGTGGTATTCGTTATTCCAAATCAATTGGAAATGCCATATAAAAAGTGGCTTACTTTGTCTAATGTGAGCAAGCACAGTTCGTGGTTTGTTTTCTTTAATTTGTAAACTTACAATATTTTATGGAATCTGAGTACTACAAAACCAATTTCTTATTTAAAAATGTACATACTGGAACAAGCAAGTGTGCTAAAAAGATTGTTTTGTTTTTAATCAAATTTAAAAACTGCACTGTGTTTAAGTCTTCAAAGCTGAGGAAATGAAGTTTTGAGTAATGTGCCGCATTGGTGGTTAGAAGTTTTGAATGCTTGAACAACAGGAGATAGTGGATTTTTTTTTTTTTTTATGAATCTTATCCATTGCTGGCAGTGGATGCACTGACACTCATTATGATAGAGACTAAAGGAACGAATACAATCGTATTAATAATGCTAATCTATTGACTTCACATTATTTCTGGAGCCATGTGTACATATGCCTAACTACTGACCTCGTCAACATGCTTTCTAGTACAAACCTGCTTTCAATTTTTTTTTTTAAATCTTAAACTACAAATAAAAAAGCCAAAACATTTTTAAAGCATTATTTTAAATGATCAGTTACTTTCTCCACAGTCTTGAACTTAATGAACTGTTATTACCTGCCCATTTTATTTATTTGCACAAGTGAGTCTGGTTTATTTTTAGGCTTTTCTGGGACTTCATGGCCCACTAATATAGTCCTGTCTGAGTGCTCATGCAGAAGTCCCCAGGTACACACTGCACTAAGGACTCTAGATTTATAGGGGTTTTTAGCAGACTAGAACACTTTCTTATTTTGTATTCAAGTATGGTATTCTCTGAAGTTCCTTTTATTTTGGTTGCTTCTGTTAACATGTGTTTTTGCATATAGACTTGTTGCATAAGGACTGTTTTCTTGCAAGAGCCCATAGGCCTTTGGTATTCTGCTTCAGTGAACAAGAATGTTAACCATTAAAAAACAACCTTTATTTTTGAGTTTTAGATATATAGATATATTTTTAATTGCCCAACTTGAGGTTTTAAGTGATAAATGTGCATTGTAAACTCAATTGCCTTGTAACCAAATGATGTAAATGCTTCATGATTTCAATGGAGAACATGCTGTAGATTTTCCTGTAAATTAGCTTGATCAATGAGTATGTGTGCTACTGAGCTTTAACTAATGTGATCTTCCACTGTAGAAAGTCATTGTTAATGGATCAAATATAGGTACTAAACTATGTTTAAATGGATGAACAGGGATTTTGCAGTTTTGAAAGCAATTACGAAATGGCTGCTCCTCAGCCCATCTGCTTGCCATTCAGAAGAGTTGTGATGCAGTGCTTCCTATGCTATAGAATTAAGTTTCAGCTTTCAATGACTGTAGCATGATTCCTTTGTGTACTGTACTGTGTACAGACTTTCCATGTTTTGCACTTTTCTATGGCAAACCTTGACTGCTTTATAAATACTCTGTTGTGTAGTAAGTAGTGGTAGTGGTAGCAGGCATTTGTGTACTGCATAATCAGTTTGAACTTCTAGACTTGCAAAGTTAACTTGGACTAATGTTGTATGCTGATTGCTTGTTGTAGCTCACATGTATAAGTACTGTTAAAAGTTACAAAGTCAGCCCTCATTGCACAATGAAAATCACTGTGATCTGTACATAAACCCTAGTAAAATTTTATTGCTGTTTAATTTATGTAATATCTGTCAAATCTGGATTCATTTAATAAACCTTTATATCTTTCTAAACGTTTAAACCTAGTTTGCTTCCATTTATGTTGGGAGGAAGTAGAGTTTCTCCAAAAAAATTAGGAGAAGGAGAGGAGTAGAGTGAAAGCTGTACCATCTTTTTGGGAGTGAAGTCTTTCCAGAGCAAGACAAAAGTGGTGTAACATATTCCAGCTGGTGTTGAGGTAGCACCAAAGAGTGTGTTTTCCAATTCATTTCAATGCACCAACAATGAAAAGTGTTAACTCAGACTTCTCATTAAACTTTGATTATATGACCTTAATTGCTTTAACATTTTCACAACTTAATGACCTGAACACTGTCCAGAACACTGATTTCAATCTGTTTCTTTAAGCATCAAAAAATATTCTTACTGATGTCAGGCACACTTAACTAAACCTTGATTCATCTTCCATCAAGAACTTCAAAAGTCCATTTTTAAAGAAAATTTGTTCAGCTGTTGGTGTTAAATTACTTCTCCCAGACCAGTTGTATTTTCTTACCCACTAGATAGCTTAATCTTGGAGAGGAAATTATGTAGGCATAGAACCAACTGGATACAGTTTGGAATACCTGAGGGTTCTTACAGGCACAGAACTTTGTGCCTTCTTTCTGACTGGCTTAATTCTAAATTTTGTGCATTGACATTTTTCTCTTGTAAATTGTGATGTCACATGCTTCAAGAAACTGCTAATGGAAAGTGAAGGAACACTACAGTGAGCCCTGGCAAGCTTTTAGTCATGTCTTTGACATGAATCAAAAGAACCGCTAAGTTAAAACATACCAAGTTTTTGAACGTTATCAAGTGTCCAGGGTGTCTGTAAAGAATTTGGTTTGGCATCTTGTTCTTACCCCAGCCTTTTGCCATGTGGTAGAGTTTTTGTTCGTTTGCTCTAACCTGAGTACTTTATCTTTTTTTGATTGTATATGTAACTCTGGATCTTATCCAACAACGGCTATTTTAAATATGCTTTTTCACTCATGCAGGGCAGATGAGTTTTTCTGGTGTTTCATTTTGTCTGGACCATACTCACATAGCACTTACTACTCCCAAAACTGTCTCTCTTCCATGGTTCATTAGCCCTTTTTAGTGCAAAACAATGTTAAAACAGCATTTGACAAGCAACCACCCTTCCTTGACTCACTGTTAACCACTAACAGTATGATATTACAACAAATGGTTGAAAGCAACTGGCACTGTTGCAACTCTGGACCTTGCACAATACTTTGTGAATCGGAACGTAATTCACATGTATAGTTGGTATATAATTCACTCTTCCTTGTGCAAACTCCTACTATTTTCTACAAACTCAGGTTCACAATTTAGGCAGCTCTTCATGGTGGAAATAAAAGGCTCTTCTACTGTCCTCAGCAGAAGAAACTAGCTTTCCTTTCTCTTTCCCACTCCCGTTTTCCATCTACCCTTCAAAAGAACACCATGCATGAATGTGTGTCCAGTTTTGTATTTATGCTTGAAACCGGGAATATTGTAAAATTTTACCAAGCTGAATTGTTAAGAATTTCTTTCAAAGAATCCAAATATTTTTCTAGTCTTGTGCAGTAATATTCCAGAGTGTGACAACAGAAGATTTCAGTGGTAAGTGTGGCTTAAGTTACCAGCTTGAAGTTAAGGTACAGTTTTATTTGATTTGTTACATTTGTTTCAGTGTCAATAAGAAGGAGTTGTTGGGGCAGTTGAAAGCCAAGTGTTTCTTACTGCATCTGTAATTTAGGACACAGGCCATTGAAGTCTCTGAGAGAAATCCCAAAGCTGATGAAATAACCTGAAGCACCAAAAATGCAGGCCTATCTTACTTTGAATATGTGAAACTCAAAGGCACTGTGCAGGTACTGTCTATACTGCACTGATTTTTATTTATCAGAGTATATCATAGGTATCTTGAAAAGTGTAGTTTGTTCCAGCTTAAACAATCAACTTGAGTTTGGGTGTGGTGTTTTTTTGTTTTTTTGTTTTTTTTTTTCCTCCTCCTTGTCTCCAGCATATTCTGAATTGTGGTAATAAAGGCAGCAAATAGAAGAGAAAAAACTATTTGGGGAAACCAAGTAAGCTTGAATTGGACTTCAATCCAAGAAATAACTTGATAGGGCTGAACATCATGTATTTGTACATGTTCTGGCTCTATCACTAAAGGTTGTAGAGAAAATTGTTCCTGTTTGAGCTTTATGCTGGCTGCTAAGCTATAAACTGCTCTTCTTCACAATATTGTATTATAAGAGGTAGTTGTGGGAGTCAGACTTCATTTCAGCTTCAGTCAGTATTTAGTCTAGTTTAGAGAGTCCTTGAAACTAAACAGAATGACAAAAGTTCTTTACAATCATCATCCTCTTAGTTTTTTGTGCTGTAGGAGTGTCAGCTGTGCAGAGAAGGTGGTTGTGTTTTGAATGCTTCTACTGTTGTATATCACATGACAAAAATAGCAGCTTGCTTGGGCATGCAGTATGTCAGACTTCTATCAGAGCCTAAACTTACATTGAAGGACCAAGTCTTTTCAGCAGCTCTGTGGGAGTGTAACTGAGCAGCTAAGCAAATAATAAGACTGAACCTTAGAAAAACTGTGAGCTTTTCGATGGAGGCTTTTCTGTAAGTTCACATATCTTCAGAAGTCAGGCATTAGACAGCTCAGTTTTTGATTTAGGGTCCAAAAAATAAAAAATTTTTAGCTCTTCAATGCTTCTGAAGTTTGGTGAACAAATGTGGAGTGTTTCAAATAGTGTGTGCAATAGCTATTACTATCTCTGACCTGATTTTAATTTCTCAATGAAAAATAATTTATAGGTTAATTAATGTGCTGTTTCTAATCAAGGTGCTTGTAAAAATATTTAACTGAAGCAGGGCTGCTAGACTGTATAATAAAACCTTCAAAAGTGGCATGTCTTTCATTTCTACTGATTCAACAGTTTCCTTTGAGGTATGCTGACTAAATTACGCAATATTCTCTTCTTTAAGTTTGGTCAAGCTTTTACTTATTCTAGTAACACATTATATAAAAGATAAGCACAGGTAAGTAAATAGCTGTAGGTAAGTTATTTCATTACTGTTTTAATAAAGTTGAGCTGGGAGTACCTATGTAAATGCATTCTTGAGGAACAACAAAGTTTATTCCCGCTTAATACACTTATGGTTTGAGCATATTCAGATTCAGGATTTTTCTTACTTGCTTCTCTCTTAAAGCAGTGCTACAGTCCTGTGCCTTGATGCTCTGTGCCTTTCCTCCTGCCAGTCTGCCATCAGCTGCATAGCTGTAGTAAGTTAACTCAACTCATCTACAAGAACTGTTTCCCTGCTGTGAACTGAGCTTTGGATCAAAAGCACAACTTCTACTTACTTGGTCTGAAAAAGAATTTCCAAAAACTAGAGTGTAGCTAAAATCCTTCTGTTGTCTCTGCAGGTATTTGCCACTGGGAAGTAAGAATATTGCAATATGCTGTAAAGTAACACAAAACTCAAACAGCTTGTTTTGAACCCATTTTTAAATATTTACATGAAGCTCTTGTGACTCATTTAATCCCCACCAAAATCTTGAAGATTCAAGAAGGAAAGGATGGTGGTTGATGACTTAAGTAAATGCTGTTAGGGAGTAAGTCTGTTCTTTAATTTCACTGGCCATTAAGGAAAGAGATCATTTGTTTTTATATATTGTTTTTTTCTAGGCAGGCCATCAGTACATGAGTGAGCACTACTTTTGAGTCAGGTTTTCTTGTTGGCTTGGTTTTGAGACAATGAATTTGTGGACTGTGAAAATGTCGGTGAAGTCTGTGTAGAGGCTCTGTAGATTCTGCCAGTAATTAACTGTGTGAAATGTTATTTATACCGCTGGTGGCTATTTACATGCAAAATATGACAGACTTGAAATTAATATCTCAATTTTTAAAAAATCTTAATACTTTAATATGCTGACTTGGCAGTCGAAGAAAATCTGTGCATTCAATTTAAGAATAAGATATTTAAAAAATCAAAGTTTTTGATGTGAAATATTTTAAGATTTGAAATAGAGTAATACTGTCTGAATAAACAGATATCAGGATGGTGAGTTGATTTCAGTTCTTCAGCTGGGGTTTAAAACTGGAAGCTATTGAATGAGGAATAAAAAGAAGATGGCACCCATTCCTCTCTTCCACTCACAAGTCAAAAATGACAGAGTAGAAAAAATGTAGCTATGGGACTAGCTAATGTCTAAGAGTGAAGCTGAAATATCTACAGGGCATTTCTCAAAACTGCAATCCAGGTCACAGTGAATGCTCCACAGCTTATCCTCTGTTTTATATTGGACAGATTTTACTAAGGTGTTTTTATTAAAAAAATTTGGAGACATGTTGATAGTTACTTACCTCCTGAAAGCAATTTGTTGGTTGCTGTCATTCATTGATACTCTGTTAGCTTATTACTCCCAAAAGCAGTGTTTACCTGGATGGAAAAGGAGCAGCTGACTTAATAGTGTTAACGGTATCTTTTTTGTTTAGTTGGGTTTTTTTTATATTTGAAATTGCTAAGTATCTACATGAAACATTAAACAGATGAAGTTTGATATGCAACATGTCACATTTTTAAGCGAAAAAAGAGATTACAGCTTTAAAATATGGGGCTTTTTCACTTTTTTTGTTCCTCTATGTCTATTAAACAATACACATCGATGTCAAAGGAAGAGTAAAGTTGTTCAACTTTTCAGCTTCTGGGTTTTCTTCAGATATCTTTTCATAGGTAGTAAGTTTATCAGAGGATGGGACTGATGGAATTGGAATAGTCTACATTAAGGATAACCTGTCAGCATAAGGAACAAACTTCCATTGGGCTTGTAGCGATAGATGAGTTGCAAAAGATTTTTCAGATTTCCCGGTATTAAATAATAATATTCAATGATCAAACAGCGGAAACATGTTTTTTGCCATTGCAATTAAAAAATAAAAACTAATAGACTTTCTCATCATGCCAGTGCCAAAATCATGAACAGTACTGAAACGTATCCACCTTACTAAACTTTGTTACGGGACTGTGTGTCCTGCTTTTTTAATTTTTTTCTGATTTCAAACAGTTAACAATAGTAGTAATTAATATAATAAAAATGCAAATGAGGAGACTTTGTAATGTCTTCAAGCTTCTAGTGTCTTCTGTACACTGAGTCAAGTTCATCCTGCTTGAAATAATTCAGCCCATAATTTTTTCTTTCTTAATCTCTTTAACTGATCTTAGACTGGCATAGCTTCAAACATCTAAAAAGAGAAAAGCTGCAAGAAGTTTATAGAAACAGTCAATGAGTTTGAGAATGTATGTTGTTCAAAACTGTTGATTGGTTGGTTGTTTTGTTGTTTGGTTTTTTTTTCCTCTGCATAAGGCCATAGCATATGATGTATTGGAAGGAAAAATACAAGCCACCTTGAAAATCAGGTTTGAGTTACAGTATAGTTTCATATACTGCCAAAAAGTTGTTGCATTTCCTGACTTCTTTTAGCTATATGTATTTTTCTGTATTGTTTTGGAAGTGCTTGCTTCATGTTCAAGTTTGTATCCCTGTTGCCCTGAGGGTGATATTCAGTGGAGATCACTTCTGTTTATTCTGTTGAAAAAAATCTCTGGTTCTGTTTCTTCTCAAGGTGTTGCGGGAGATAGCAGCAATGCGTTACAGATTGAAACAATGCATTATTGTGAGTCACATGAAAGGCTATGAATGCGAAGGAGACATACAAAAGAGAGAGGAAAAAGCCCTATCATGCTGGAGTCTTTAAAAGGATTTCCAGTAACATGATTAAGTTAAAAATCTTTAAAACAAGGTCTTAAGATACAGAGTTTAAGGATTAAAGATAATTTCTCCTAATGTCACTCATTCCATCTACCCAATCTGTCTCATTTTGCATATTGTGAATAGGAGGAAGTCAGTAAGTATGGATGTGTGTAATTGGCTGGAAAAAGAGGGTCTCAGGTAAGTGAAAAGTTATTTTCTATGAACTGCTCTAATAGAAACATAGCATTGCATAACAAATGTTTACCGGTGGCAAGAAGGGGGGGGGGGGGAATATATCTGCATTGCATTTATTTCCTGATATCACCATGGCACATTTAGGCAGTGTTCCTTTCTTTGGTCAGGGTTTTAATCTTTGAAATTGGAAAAGGGACTATGCAAAATAAAATCTTCAATGCCTGTTTCCTTTGATACTGTATCCTCTTACTTCTATAAGAATAAAACCCAAACCAAGTGAAAAAACACCACCACCCATGAAGTAGTTGATTTAAGGCAGATGCAGTTTCTGGGGGTGGAGACAGTACTTGAAACTGAAGAATAGCAATGTGTCATTAATGGAGGAGGAAGTGTTTTTTCCTTGATTTTGCAAGTTTTCTATCTGGATCTCATACTCTGTGCCTTATGTTACACCAGAGGGACTCAGGACTTTAAATATCAAATCAGGTAAATTAGTGTGGAGACGGGGAAGGAAAACCTTAGGAAAAATTTTAACTTTCACCTGACCACAGAATCACAGGACAGTTGAGGTTGGAAGGCATCTCTGGAGGTCATGTCACACACACACACACACGCACACACACACACACACACGATCATGCAGAACCCTCTAGAGCCAAAACAATCAAACAATATTTTGCATTCATCCCAAATGACATTTTTGAAACTGTCCTCAAAACATAAGAAAAACATACAATGCTAATTTTTTTATTTCACTAAAAAAATAAAGCATTTATTTTTAGATTGTGATTTTTTTTTTTTTCTTCCCATTTTAAAGTTTTCCAGACAGACACCAAACTAATAAATTTGTTGTTCTCACAACTTTAACTTCAGCAGGGTTGAAATAATGAGCTAAGGACTTTCTTCAATTCCTTGTCTTCTTAAATGCTCTGGAAGGACTGTTAACCTCTCTGGACTTGATCACAGAACGGCAGGGGTTGGAAGAGACTTCTGGAGATCATCTAGTCCAACCCTGTGGTTGGACTAATGGAGGTCTAGAATCACGAAATGGACTATGTGTTGACGACAGCTGCTGCACACTGGTTGCTTGTAACAAGCAAATTCTTCTTTTTGAAGGTGGTGCCAATTTTCTGTTGCCATATACAACTTTGGATTTTGATTTGGAAGAAAAACGATTTTGTATGTCAACCAGCTTTTGGTAGAAAGTGTTACCTCACTGACTTCCACATGTAGAACCAAGTTTCCAGCAGTTCATAAACTACTTTTGTATTGTAGGTGTTTTAAATGACCATGCCATTTAACCTCATTTCTCTGAAGTCTAGAAAGGTAGTGTGGCCCTTCTCTGGCTTGTGGGAGGGGGATTGAAAGCAGTGCAGGACACAGCTCTTTGCTAACTGAGGGACAGGAGAGTGCTGTGCTCACCTATTTCTGAATATGCACTGAATCCAAAGAGTACTGGATGCTGCTCAAAATACGCCTCTGTCAGATAAAGTTTTACCAGAAACTTGTATCCACCCTGTTCTTTCTATGATGATACGACAAGCTGGCAAATAATGATGTCTTGTAACACTGTACTTGCATTTCCACCAGACGTGGTTTTCAGGATGATTCATAAATGCTTAGGAGCTTCCGTATGGCTGGAGTGTGGAAAGAGCATGTGTCACTGCAAAAAGCCCTTCCAGGAACCATGAGCCCAAACATGATCCTGTTCAGCTTGCCAGCCAGCTTTTTCATCACAGTCAGACAAGAATGGAGCACAGTGAAACCTCTTGGAAAAAGACTTTACCTCGGTCAGGAATGCCATTCAAGGCAAAAGGTGGAGCAGCTTCACGTCTGTTCCTTGGGCTGGGTGACAGAGAGCTGTGCCATAGGCCTGAACACATAGACCTGTCTGCACCAACACAGTTTTGTTCAAGCACCCCAAATGTATAACTACCATATTGCTCATGCAGGGTGCCTCATGTCAACAAAATTATTCCCCTTAATATTTTGGCTTTTACTAGTGCAGACTAGATCTCCATCCTCCTCCACTGAAAAATGTGGCATGGGAATTGGCCTGGGATATGTTTAATTGAAACCAGAGGAAGACTGATGCCATTTCCAAGTAATGCCTTGTGATATACTCCTCATTTACTTAGCGATCGCTATATGTACATACAATAATAATACCATCTTCCATCTTTTTTTTTCTTTTTTATCCTTCCGAAATACCATGTAATGAGAAAAAAAAACATTCCAGACAAAATCAAGAAACATTTGACCACTGTTAATTAACAGAACCTGAATTGTTTTCATTCTTTCAGTGACAGGACAGAGGAAGAATTGTCCTCCTAAAAAAATAAAAATGTTAAGAAATAAAATGACCACAGAAGTACTTTTGTAGTATACTCTGGAGTAATCTTATTTATTTTTAAACAATGGTAAATCATTCAATTGTTGCAACCAGGCTTAATTCCAAAGGGTTCTAAATTTGGAGTTAAAGAATTGATCTTGAAAAGGCATGCAGGAAAACAAAACACACTTCCTCTCCCATTTCCTGTTTGAATTGAAGAGAATTCAGGCTCCTCTTTAGTTGACTTGGCAAGCATTACTTCCTCATGAACTGTCCTTTTAGTCAAGGACCACAGAATGTCCTCTTCTCATATGAAAAGCATGAATTTATAATCCCGTGTGTGTTGTAAAAAAAGTGGGGTTTTTTTTCTTTAAAAATGTGCCACAACTTTATTAAAAACATTTTGACATTTTTATATTACTGTACAGAAGTGATTACACTTTCAGCTTGCTGTGTTTTGTATACAGTGTGTGTTGCCTTCTAATACTGATGATCACAATGTTAGAATAAATAGCAATAGAAGCACAGCAAAGCACTGTGAGATAACAAGAGCATCAATGGTCATGCACCGAGTCCTCTGATTCTTCCTGATGGTGCTGATTCAAAAAGGAGTGATATATAAATGAATCAGGAGATGGAGGCTCTGCCCCAAGAATTTAGGTAAATGTCCAAGGAGCTTCAAAGTATTCTTGGATGAAAGGAGGGGACCTTTACACAAACCTTTGGACAGGCTATGTCTCCACCAGAGCTGGGGCATCAAGGATTTCATTGAGACATGAAGTGTGTATAAGGAGGCTCAACGGTTTTGAGACCTCAGTCACAAGGTTTTTGTATTACAATACAAATACATGTTTTGTGATATTTAATGTTTCTAGTGAGTCTGAAAGTGACAGCATCACTGTGGTCAGGGACGGTAGACCACTCATGAAACATAGTCTGTTTAAGTGGGAGGCAAGTAATGGGAGCATTTTCAAAAGTAAAGGTAATTTTGGTTTTCATTTGTTTTACTGGTATTTTCTAAGAAGATCTAACACACAGTGGCAATTGCAGGTTTTTTTCAGATTAAAACTATGCAGCTGTTTAACTGAGTAATCATTAAAGATTCCTTGTTCAGGTAAGTCAAGGTCATACTAGTAGCTCTGACATAAGAGAGCTGTGATGTTGATATGCTCTGCTATCCTTTATGTTGCCTTTACTCACTGAAAAATAGATTTGTCATCACACTAATGGCACCTGAAAATTTGGCTTACACTTGAACATGAGTTTGGAAAGATTTTATCTTCTGTAATAGTTTAGGAGTTTCAAAGCACTTCTCAAAACCAAGATAAATTTCGTCTTATGTCTGCAAGTCCATCTCCCTTAAGCCAGTCATAGGGGGTTAACATCATAATGTAAAAAAATTAACATCTTTTAACTGGGTGAGAAACTAATTACTGATTTTTGAATCTGGAAATCAGGCATTTTCAAGGGAAATATGTATGGTACTTGGGCTAGCACTAAACTACTGTAAAGAAAAGAAAAAAAATCAAAATTTCTGGTTTTCATTTTAAATAATCTCCCAGGGAGGTAGCTGGGAGACAAGGACAGAATGATTTGATTCATAAGATGCTTCAACACATGATTTCACAAGACAAGAAAAACCTTTACTTATACACCAAAATGTTTTTGTATCTCGGTCCCATGTGCAATCATTAATAAAGTGTGATTCAATAGGCTGAAAATGCATCATCCTTGTGACAATGACAGTGCCATGAGCTTCTGCAGACCGTTTTCAGTTTGAGCTTTCCACAATATCCTAGGTATGCCCAAGTAGTGGGTAAAAATTCCCTTGAAGGCCTGCAGTATCCTGGATTTTTGCAAGCTATCAGATATTGTACTGAAGGGGGCCTGGCACCCTGAATTATGTATTTCAGCTCTAGTCAAAGTTTAGTACCTTCCAGGCATACAGCCTTCCAGGTTATTCAGCATGTACCAGGAGCAGTTGCTGTAAATCTTGGCACAGCCCAGAAGGCTAACTGTATCCTGGGGTGCATCAAAAGAAGCATGGCCAGCAGATTGAGGGGGGTCATTCTTCACCTCTACTCCACTCTCATGCGAGCCCACCTGGAGTACTGCATTTAGCTTTGGGGTCCTCAGCACAGGAAAGACATGAACCTGATCAAATGATTAGAGGACCTTTAAAGATCCCGTCCAACCCAAAGCAGTCTATGATGTCTGCAAGCATCTGCTGGAGTTAATGAAGTGGAAGGAGTTGGATATGTGAACCCTGCTGGTGCAAGGAAGACCAGAGGGACAGGGACCTGCTGGCTAACACAGGGCAGTTATCTCCACCCATCAGTACCTGCTGACCTCAGACACACAGCCTGAAAGGGTGTTTTTATTAAGTACATTTGCAGTGGATGTATCAAAGTGTCCCGCTTTGCAACACACAAACCTAAACTCCCACACATCTCTTCCACCTTTCAGCAGACTGTTTTTGTAACAGTAGCATAAATATGGGAGGCAAAATAAGGAGTGGTCTTTTTCCATTCTAATTTAGTAAGATGAGAGTCTGTAAGCATGGTCCAAGGGAAAAAAAGGAAAAAAAAAAAAAAGACTTGTGAAGTAGATCTTGTGGTCTGGGGTTTGCACAAAGATGTTAAATAGCAGCCAGAGAGAGAAAGCAGAGCTCTGACAGCTAGCTGAGGGAAGAGGTGAGATCTGAAAGAGCAACGGAGTAGGAAAGGGAAACTGTCACCAAGCCAAAAGGAAATAAAAAGGAATGATGTTGAAAGGATTTACGGGGGAGATTTTATTTGTCTCTTCTTGGATGATGAAGAAAACTCGTTAGGAAGGTAAAATATTTTTAACATATTTTTACGATTTTGCTCCCTGGGAGTAGGCCTGTTGTTATGGTGTAGGTTGATCTGCAGAGAAATCCCCTTCTCCCAAGGGGAACTGGGGAGCAAAGACAGACCCGTTTCACCCTACCCAACTTCACAGCGATGCAATTCTGTTGCTGAACAGCAAGGCAGGGCTTCTATTTCTGGTGGCTACTGTTTCTGGTGGCTGCTGCTATCACTTGAGCAAAGTTAATTGCCCTTCTGGGAACCCCTGGCTTCTTTGACTCTGGAGGCTGAAAATGCAGTTGTTTGCCCTCTCCTTGAGTCTTTTCTCTTTTGGTTGTTTTTAATGAATACTATATTACTATATTGTGGGTAATTTAACACATATATTACTCTAGTTACATATGTAATAACATAGGTTTCTCCACTGTGACAGATTTTCCTGAAAAAAACAAGCCTACTTATGAGGTGTTGGTTATCCATTGTGCAGCACCAAAACTGTAAATTACAGTTTGTTTCCTAGTATAAATAAATACTTTAATCTCATTAGCTGCAGTAACTTATATAGTGAGATCCTATACTATTGATACCTGTGCTGTATTTCCTATAGGTGAATGTGTCTGCCTGGTACCTTTGCCTAGCAGTACATCCATGTACCTAAAAGCTTTGATTGCCATGTGAGAATTTATGTTTTTCAGTACTCATGGAATAAAATTAAGTAGAAATACTGTGGTGGAAAGGAAGGGAAAATTATTTAAGGATACTGTATCTTTTTCAGTAGAGAGGTAAAGAGGTAGAGAAAACAACAGAAAAATTATAGTACAGGGTAAGCAGGCAATGGGTTTTGCAGGCTAATCACTAATAACTAGCCTTTGCTGTTAGCTGAACAAAACCTCTCTGGGAGTCCTAAGATGGTTTCTGCGCTCTCTTACCTTCTCTGTCTCTCTAGCCCTTTTATGGCTTTTCTACAGAAGAAATGTTGTGCTTTCTTATTTGCAGAATGATAGTCTGGTAGCAGCAGTATGGGTCAGGAGGAGTGAAGCAAAGATCACTGTAATTATAGGGCAATTATATGGAAGATCTTAAAATGAGATTCAAAATTCTGGTGGGATAAACTTAGAAAGAGAATGATCTAAATTTTTAGCATGTAAATTAAGGCAAACTTTGTACTTACTTTTAAGGTCTTTTTTTTTTCCAAGCATAAAATGTCATATCCTACCTAGAGGCATAACCAGATCCTGTCTGATCTTAGCAAATTAAAAATAATTAAATTTTTATTATTATTTTAGTACCTTACAAGGTCAAGAAAGATTCTACTGATGCAAGAAGAGATGTAGGACACATGGTTACTCACATAGTAAGAATTACTGGAGGATTGGCAAACTGGAAAAAATTAGGTGTGCACCTGAAAAAGCAAGTTAGTGCTCCTGCTAGAAAATAGATATATTGCTGTCATGGCGTTGACTTTCCTCTCCTTTCTTGAGCTTAGGCAGGCACATACAGACACACTCACAAGATGTCTCAGTCTCACTGAGTGAAAGCCTGAAATCCTCTGTTACAGATCGGCCCAGGTAACCATGAAAGCAGTTTCCCAAGGAAATGGTGTTACTGTCATGTTTTGTAAACGGAGTGATTACTTACCCCCAAATGAAAACAGAAGTTCAGAGACCACCACCCTTTACTTTCTTATCTCTGACCATGCTTTTTCTTGAAGCTAGGGGATGTCACAGGGACAGGGATCTAGTATGAATGGAGAAAGAGAGCAAGCTCAGGGGTTTTCAGCCTGGTAGGGAGTCTTAAGCTTGATCCCAGCACCAGATATTATTTCTATGCAATGTAAACTAGTCTTACTGGGAAGCACATATCCTTGCTATCTCAGCATTCTAACTGCTTTTGTAGTAGTTACAGTTTGTAATCGTAAATTCAGGAACTTTCTTTCTAGTCCTGAGCCTGCAGGACAAAAGACCTTGGAAATACTTCAGGTTCTTCTTTTTACTTGTTAAATTTCTTTTGTTCCTTTCTTTCCTGAAGAAACTGAAAGGAAAAAGAATAAATAATGAAAAACAGGTTGCTAATATAATCATATAACAATCAGGATATTAAACAAAATGCGAACAGCTTGAATAATTACAGCTGTGTTGCCAAGTATGGGCAGCCTGGCTTACAGAGTTTCGCTGTCCCCATCCACCTAAGAAGCCATCAAGTCTGCAGAGACAGTGCTTATGGAAGGGGAGCTTGTCTGCCTCTCTGCTCTTCCACACTTATCATTTTCAAAGGGGAGGGCCCCACACAGCAGGATACCAGCATGGAGCCCCGTTCCTTGCTCTCTGAGTACATTTAATCCTCTTCCAAAGTAGAAGCAAACAGCTGTGAGGTCAGTGCAAACCATTTACAGTAGGTCCTATATTGAAGGGTTGCTGTGTCCTTTCACGGTCGTGAACACGGTGCTGATCTATTAGCATTTACATGCAATATGGTTGTGATACAGCTGCAAATTGTAGCAGTGCTATAAGTGATAAAAATGAGGATAGCCAAAGCACCTTCTGTCGCTAAATATTCTCCAGCTCTGGGGTTTACACTTGCATTGTGTTACAAAGGCTTTGGTCAAACGAATTTATTCCTCAAGGAATCTCAGCGCATCTCCCTCAGCCATCACAAAGTCCAAATCAGAATCACATTTCTGGACAATGTGCCAGACTCCTGGCCTCGGGCCCAGCTGTTCTCACTGGCTGGGGAAGCACATAACAGCCTCAAAAGCTGCCCTTAACACACTGTGGAGTAAGACGGAGGAAAATGGCTTTTGCCCATCCTAAACACTCACAGCAGTAAAGGGAGATGGATGTACCAGATCCATCTGGGTCAGATCTTGATGGTGCCTAGGGTAAAGGAAACATATATCTCCTCCCATTCCTCAAATATCTTACTCATTGATTTGATCTGATTTTCCCCTAGCATAAGAAATTTAGAGGGTGGAAGCTGAGATCATTTTCTGATGAAGCAAAAACATCTGTTAACCTTGAGTGCTGTCATTTCTGCATCTAGCAGCCAAGAAACCTCCATTTCTGCTCCACATTATCACTGGGCAATACTTTGATCAGCGGGAAAAGTCTAGGAAAACCAGATTTATGGAGAACAGAGCTTTTCTTGTGTGAATCAAAAGGGTGGCTGCTCTCACTTAGCAGTGAGGTGCTTTGAAATTCAGGTCCTCTGCTTTACTTGCTCAGTGAATTAGTTGTGCATTGTCAGTCTTGCATGGAGGACTGGGAGAGAGAAGAAATTGCTGGTAAATCAGTAGCCAGGAAATGGACCTGCAGAGAATGCAGATGGCAAACCAATGTCTTCTCAGAGTTATTTTAAATTATGAGATTTGTAGGGGATTTTTAGTGTGCATGATGATCCCAGCTGTCACTACATGGAAGTTCTGCATTGTGAAAGAGGAACATCTGAGTAAACAAAAACATTGTTTTATTCAGTTTAAAATTATCCGTGCAAACCTATCCATATTGGGATTCAAACTGAGAGAAAAATCTTCATTCAGGATGTCCAACACAGTAATTTCAGATAGCACCCTGTCAGGTATAAAGGGTGGACTCTCCCCGGGCTCAGACAATTGGTTCCCTGGCTTCCTTTCTCTGTATATTAGTATGGTAGACAGTCTTAAAGCTTGCTTTAATATTTAATTTTTCATATATCAGTTCCTGAATCTTACCTCTAAATTGCATGAGATGACATTAATTTTTCTGAAATTCATAGTCTGGGACTTCTGGGATACTTCTCTTAGTATCTCTAATCAGAAACATTTATAACTGGTATCTGTGTACATTTGGTTACCAAGAAAGTAGAGCAGAGAGACAACATCTAGTAAATTATTTTTATTAAATCCTAAATACTGCATTCAGAATGGAAAATGAAACATTTTACAGTGAAGTCTCCGCTATCTAACAAATCACCAATGATGTAAGTAGGATTTTCTACCTAGTATTTCTATGGGTGTACAGTTGTTACTCTTTCAAGGTGTTTTAAATACATCTTGACAGTAATGCTAACAGCTGTGTGTTCAGGAACGTAGAATGCAGTTATTATTCAGGAGATCTGACTGAACTTGGACTCGTTCCGTGCAATTTACTGTAATTATGTGACTGCTAGAGGTGCTCGTAAATGTTTTAAGGGTCAATAAGAGAGAATTTAATTATATCATGCTGACAGTTATTTTGCTTTCCACGTATAAAGTATTAAGTGTTAAAACTCTTGGACTGATTAGTATAAAATCAAGATTAATGTCTTATCGTACTGTAAAGAAAAGGAAATGTGGGCATTGTTAGCAAAAATAGGAACCCCGATAAACTAAACAGCTATAATCCTTTTGTGGGAAGGACTAGGATAACAGAATATGACATTCGGCTTTGTTGATGAAAAAAGCCTTATGAAATAAACCAAAACTCAGATGTGTGATCTCTTCAGGGTGACATCATATAGGTGCTAGCTGCCTCCACATATCTTCTCTGTATGCCTTCTATGCAGAGCTCACTGTGGAGTGGGGTGACTGGAAACAGCTGCTTGGCCTCAAGTATTCCAGATAGCAGCTTCTCAAAACAATCTGCTGGTGAGCAGAGAACTTGTTGTGACTAAGTCATTTTTAGGGGATGTTTCATCTATTTGTCTCATTTTCAAAGCTCTGCTTCCTTCAGGTTTTCCATTGCAAGGGTCATGAAAGATAGCTAATGTTAATGTTGTTTGCATTATGGATTATTGTTACTTTATCCCTAACACACGATTTTACAATCTGTATATGTGTGTTTGTCAGTTTTGTACTGCATTTAATGCAGATGGGTTGATTCTGTGACCAGAACTCTCGGATGTGAGTCATGCAAATAATAAATAACAATGCCACCCACCCAGAAATCTGTGTCATGAATATAACAGATGATAGTGATGAGGGAAAACTGATGTGCAGAATGAAATGATTTGCTGAGGGTCACTCAATTAAGTGTTTAAATTCATCCTGCCAACCTAGACTCCTGACCTCCAAAGCCTGTTTCTTCTCTAAGAAATCTCTTTGCAATACTGCATAAAAAATGTTACTGTGTAGCTTCTGTTCACATACATCTATGTTAAAATGAAAAGCAAGAAATACGATAGAGTCGAGTTACGAAAGACTTCAGAACAGCTGAGATAACTCTTGACAACCTTCTGAGAACATGTTCCACAGTAGTTAAGAGGAACCCATTTCACATCCTGTCACCTACATCAAAGACCAGATCTGGAACATAGATGGGGAAAAGTATTTCAGATTGCATGGAAATGAAGAGAAATTTATTGCACTTACAGACTGACTAAAAACATAATTCAAAATATTGAGGTAAACACAAACTGGTCTTTTATCTCATCTAAAGAAGAGAAGACACAAACTTGTCATATTTCCTGATTTTCTCTTGTCTTTGTGTGCATTTGGGTAAAAGTATTACCAAGAACAAAAATTTTTAGTTTAGTGCAAATATTGTTGGGGTTTTTCCAACAACAGTGAAGTTACACAGCTTCAGACTTCTTTAGACTATTTTCTGACGGGTTGTTTAGCATCTACCTGCCATTGTTTTTTTGATATATTGATTAGCAAGTATTCCATCAACTCCCCACAACATTTTAGTTACAATATTTCTACAAACTACATGATGAAAATGTCTACCATTTGGATGAAGAAATGAAACTGATCTTACTTGATTTCCTTGTGTAATGCTGCCAAAGTCTGTAACAGTAACGATGATAAATATAAACTCAGAATTTCTTAGCCAAGATTTTGTAATGAAAAAGCATCAAGTTCCACAGGCATTATATGCAGTTGTGTAATTGCTTTGTAGGGACTCTGAGATAGAGCAGGTGTTTGGGAACAGAAATGGTTCAATTTGCCTCATTTGGGTGTGTGTTTACACAGTGAAAAACTCTTGATTTGTACATTAAAATTGTACAAGACGCCAAACATACACCCAGAATCTATATATGAGGGTGTAAAACTTCAACATAGCTTAAAATAGAGTAAGAGAGATATTTTTTCAAAAATACAAGGCTCTAGTCCTAAAACCAGAATACTCTCCAAAAATACCAAATTGCAACAATAGCTTTACCCATTTCCATGTTTACATCCTAAAAAACACTATTTGGTCATTAAAATCAAAACGCTAATTAATATACCCACACAAACCTCTACTTTTTTCTGGTATTTGTGCGCCAGACACTTAAACCAGATTTATCTGCTCCATTTGAGACTGTCTGCAGAGGAAGAAAACAGGAGTTGCAGGAAGGAACTCACCAGTGACCTATGAGGTTTCACTGAAACTGCTGTGTGGGATTAAGTGGAGAGATTGCAGAAAAGGGGAATGGAAAAACCTATGCATCTTTGTATCCTGAGGCAATGTCTGAACAGTTAATTCAAGCCTTCTTAGACCCATATACACACTGTTGTATCAGCTGAGAATGGAGATGTTGCTGTCTAGCTGGAGCTGCAGAATTGCCCAGCTGCTGAGAGGATGTGTGAATTGCTGGTATTCCCAGCTGACTTGATAACAGCAGCACTGGTGCCTCCTGCTATTGCCTTGGTTTCACAATAAATATGTAGGTGGTGGGTGGGTGTTTCCAGCGGTGTCTACATGCTGTTTTTAGCAGTAGTCACGTAGCTGTAAAAATAACCAGGCCAGGCCTTCCTGACGGCTGTCTTTCCCTTATGTTGAAAGCAGAAAAGGCAAAACATATTGCTTGTATTTCCCACACCCTGGACATCATTTTAAGGATTTTTCTTTTTTTATCTCACACATCTTAGTTTCCTTTCACCCCCCTCTCCATCCAGAAAATACTAAATGCATAGTGAAATCTTTAGACAAAGCCACAGGTGATGGCAAGGATGGAAATAAATAACCATTACAGGTTTGTGATGTGTTCTTTGGCCTTTATCAGTGCAAAGACAGCCTCATCTTCCTCGTTTGTTTTCCCTGTCTTCTCTGTGACTTCCAGCTCAGCTGCAATTTCCAGTAGCTCATAATGTGTATTAAAAAGATAACTTTTTTCTCCTGATAATGGCAGAGACAGTACGAAGCCTCAGAACATGGAGTCTTGATCTGTTGTGATTGAACCCACTTTCAGATCCATGAATGTGAGGTGCAGAGAGAAAACATTTACTTGATCAGCTTGCACATCTCTCTGCTAGCACAGGCGTGTTCCCCACAGCACACTTGCTAGTATTAGGTTTAATTTTAAGCATGGTTTCTACCACTTCCTTTCACACTTAGAGCTGATCTCATTGTCAGGCAGTTTTTGCATATGTTCAAGTGTTTGCTTTCTCAATTCCATCCTATTACTCCTAATAAACTCCCTCATATCATGTTTAATAACTTCTCTTCTTACTACCTATGACTATATGCAGATCATTATGCGTTTCCCTGCAGTCAAAGCTTAATCAGCTTGCACATGCTGAACACATTAGGACTGTCGAGGGCTCTGCATGCAGAACAGCTGGCCCTGTGTCACTGGGTTTTTCTGAAAGAGGCCAGTCCCTCACACATGCCAGTGACCTGGGAGCATCAATCAGAGCTACTGAAGGGTGCTGCAATGGGAGAGTGGCCAGGTGATATCTTTCCAGGGAGGAAAGGAAGCATGGAGAAAGAGGGACTTAATTCCCTTCTAGCCTCTAGAGAAGGGCCAGGCATGGCTGACAGGGAAGAGAAATGGACCTCTGCATTTATCAGATACCCCTTTCCAGCAATACAAGGGCTGAGAGTGTTGTACTGAATGAGAAACCTCTCTGAGCATTTCTTCTTCTTCCTGACAGCAAGAAGAGGAATGAAGGGGATAAATTCTCAGCTCACTCTTTCATGATAGACTTCCTCCTTCTCTCCCCTCTTCCTAGTGCCTAATCTTTATTTACCATTACCATATATCTTAGGCTTCTGGTGCCTCTAAGATATGTGTATTCCATGTGAACTGGGGTGAGGGGTGGCCAAGTGCAATGGGACCAAGTGAATGGTCCTGTGGGACCAAAGGGGTGCTTCCTTCGCAGCTGTAGAGGAGAAATAGCTGATATGGAAGGAAGCAGTGAGAGGGAAGAGGATGTTTGGATAGTGTAACTATTAATTCACTAAATAAAAACAGTAAGGATCCCTCATGTTAAATTTAGATGGAGATAGACAATGTTTTACTGTATTATGCTTCTGGAGAGATTAGGATATCAGATCTTATTCATCCCATTATGTACAAATTTTAAGTTATGTTCTGAGTATCTAGGGTAAATAAGGCTGTGCCCAAAGTAGTGGATTTCTCAGTATTTCAGTGGAGAGAAAATCCATCCAATCTGTGCAGGATCCAGCTCAGTTTCTTCTTTGCTTGTCAAAATTTGAACCAACATCACCTCCTCCCCAGTGGATGGGGAGGAATGGTATGGACCTCCTGCTTAGGTGTCTGTGCCTTTCATAGGAGTGCTCTTTACTGAAGATATGGATTTGAATTTGCAACTTGATACAAAAAATAAATTAACAACTATTCTCCTGCCTCCCAGTTTAATGTGTGAATCAATGTGCTCTAGATTCACATTTGCTCTGTATCTCTCCATACTTCCTCTTAGAGTGTACTTCAAGTGATTTTTTATGCAAAGCTTCAGTATAGGGTCTGAGAAGTGCTCCCACACAGCTTCATGGGAACATTGGGTCTGTGTCCCTCCAGGTGGAAGTAGACTTTCAATGCTCCCACACTGATGAATTAATTCTGTCCAGGAGTGTGCTGAACAGAAGCTTGCTTTTTTTAGATTCTCCACAGGCCGTGCTTAATGAAAAAATGTGCCTAGACTCACCTTTAGCAGAGGCTTCTGGTTTTTAAGGAGGGTTTCCTCATAGTAAAAGTCAATTAGGCACCAAAAGGCAGGATTGAAGATGCCCTTCTACTTAGCATTTTCCTGTAAGTTCTTTCCTACTCAGAGGGTTGGATTTTTAAAATAATTGTATTTGAATCTACCTGTTTTTTCCCTTGCATTATGGAGAGAGGCCTCAGTGCTTTGCTTCCTGTTCCAATGGGAAACAAAGCACCAAAGTCTGTCTGACCTGCATGTGGATATTGGGCATTTCCATCGCTGCTGGTTCACCGCAGAGAACAGTTTTGTGGGATTTTTTATATGCATCAAATCTAAATCTACATTAGGCAATATAAGTAATCTATATATCTATTTTTCTTTTCCTAATAAATTCAAAAAATGAAAGCAGCCAAGGTAAAATACAGATTTTACTCTTTTTTTAATAGATGTTTTTGGCAGGTTTGTTTTATAGCTCACTAATTTAGCTGTCCAGTTGCCTTGCATTTTAGATTGTTATGTCTCCTGAGTAAGGACCACACCCGCTTTTTGGTTTCTAGCACTCTGGAAGTTGGTAGCATATTTTTAGGTAGTAATTATAGAAAGATATAAATTAAGAAACATAATCAAGAAATAGTTGAAAAGGGCTACCTAGATGTCATTGTGTTAAAAAAACTTCCGTTCATGACATCTTTCTTGGAGCTCATTGTTTTTCTAGCATAGCACAGAGTAAAATGAAAATAAATTATAACTGTTTGCATTGTTTTGAAGCCCAGAATGTGACTTAGAAAAACAATTTGGGACCACAATGAAAATGGCTTATTACCAGAGAAGGTGAAGTATCACCAGATTTAATCCGTCACCTACTTGTCTGCCAGTAAAATTATGCCTTGTGTGTATTTACTATTCTGCCCTTCCAATTCTGCATGCTAATACATACAGAAACATTCTTTTATAAGATTAAAGAAATATCAAGCTGGCATTAATTGAAGAGATTTTGTCCTATTGGGGAGAATAATAACAACCATACCCTTTTCGGGGGTACTACACACAAAAGCCTTATGACAGGATTGAAATGCTCTAAGGGTGGAGGAAATGTCTGGAAGTTGTTCAATGCAGCCTGGACTTCTTTTCTTTATTTGAAATGAAGGCTGAGCTGTTCAGCCATGAATGAGAACAATAGTGGCTTTTAAAGGAATGCAGTTGGGAAGGTTGGCTTTTATTGGCAGTTTGTGCAAGGTCTGTGCTTCCAGAGTGCTGTCAGATGCAAGTCTTGAGTGACTGAGGAGCTGGACCAGCTCTTTTGTGTTGTGTAAGCTCAGATTTGGTCTTGCGGCGTGCAGACAGTGATAGTGGCAACAGCCCAGCAATAATCAAAGACAGGCAGGGAAGAGAAGAGAGTCTCCTCTGAAAAGGGCACTGTAAAAATTGAATTATAAACCAGAATGTGCAGATTCCACTTGGCTGGGTGGAAAAGCCAACTGTTTCTCTGTTGTTGCAGTAAGTTTTTAATTAAAGGTAGATTTTGGTTATAAATTTTATAGCAACTGTGGTTTTTTAACACTTAGGTAAATGACTAAAGGTATGGCTTTCCCAAGATTTCAGAAGGAAAGTTTCATACAGTATTTTCTCTTGGCAGATTAGAATCTTTTGTAAAACCAAGAATTAAAAAGAAATCTTCAGCAATTTATTGACTTTTACTGACCAAAAATAAGGTTAAATCTGTTCAATCATTTAATGTCTCTGTTAGTGGAAAGTCACAAATGTGTAGGCAGGAACAAATAGTTCCCAGAACAGGGAAGTGAAAGGCATTGGCCAGGTCAAAGCTCATTCAGATTCACTGCAGTAATGTCCTGAAGAAGAAAACCTGGCAGGCAGAACTGTTAGCATTTTATTGTTATTTATATTACCATTACCCCCAAGGACACCCCACTGAGGTAGAATTGCTTAGGCCTGTCCCAGAGCACTTTTGACCTGCTCTCCACCAACTTCTTACCCAAAATCATGTTCTGCAAGAAGGGCACTGTAAAAAAATATGAAATGCAAATTAAACATATTGTTACTAGACTCTTTCATGTCAGATTTTTTAAAAATAGAAAGGACCACTATGATGAATATACAGTGAAAGGGAATAAAGGTAAATCAAGCCTATTCAAAAGGGGTTATTTCTGAACAGAAGGAATGTTTAGGTGATCTAAATATGTTACAAGGTACTGTGAATTTCCTTTCGCATCTTGCCATTTTTTTCTGGGACTTGAACTCCATATTCAACAAGCTATTCTTTCCGAGCAATGATCTTCTTCCAAAGCATACTTTGATGTTATAGGCATTTGCACACAGTTAATAGAGAAGTGTTATTTCAGATTGTAACAAGCATGACATATTCCAGATGCATTCTCCCATTTCCACCACATGTGTGTGCAGTGAAGTATCTTTCTCTCCTAACATGACAGTTTTATCTCAGAACATGTTTCTGAAACTACCACTTAACCTTGTAAATTCCTTAAATGCAGTCATACGACATTTAATTTTATGTAAAGAGCCAGACATATATTGCAGGATTTAAAAATTCTTTTTATCCCATTGGGTTGAACACATTAAATAACTGAAGAAGTCCAAAATACCTGTCTATTATTGTAGTATTTCTAGAATCCTGGCATATGCAGGAATATACTTGTAAAAGGAGAAAAATATATATCTGTGGTTATAGTACATTTGGTAAACATTGAATCTTTTTCTTGGTTCTTAAGTTGGAAATGTTCAATAAAATTAAATCCTTATATTAATCATGTTTGGGTTTTAGTATTTGTTCCTTGCACTATATCTATAAATCCCAGTTAGACCCTACTCTGCTATGTTTCATATTAAGGTAGCCTTGCCCTAGAGAGCCCACAGCTGACACTTATAATGCACAGATGAGCAAGCCACATAAAAGGAGAAGGTAATTATGGAAAAAATAACAGAGAAAACAAACAGAATACACAGAGAAGGGCAGTTCTTCACAAGCATTAGCTTTAAGTCCTTCCTTGTCATTACCTATTATCAATAGACTCAATCATGGATTACGAGACAGTAATTTGTTTTGCCATTTTTATAATTTGATTCCTTACTTTTGCTTGATACTGACTGAATGAGAGCCTGTAATGCATAAAGGCTCCAAAAGCTCCATCAGAATATCAGGAATGAGCTACAAGGGGCATATACTTTACATTATGAGGATTTTTATCATTGCCTTTGCTAAGTTCTCTGCATCTCTGGTCTAGTTGACAAGTGGGATGATTTAACTCATTCCTTCCTTAGACTATGTGAAAGAAGCAGGGAATACTGGTGCCTTCAGTGGCAAGCACGGAGAGGCAAGGGCTTCTTGCATGGTGTTAAGAAAAGCTGGGCTCTGTCCCTGACTCAGGGCTGGATTTCTAGTTTAGCTGAACATATGACATTGCTACACAGATTGCTGTCACTCATAGTACTTCACCAGGTTTCTCTACACATGACCAACACATGCTTGTGTGAAAGTGCAACACTGTCTTACAGACATTCCTCTCTTTTAAAAACATTTCTGAATTGGAGAAAACAACTTTATGTAAGTTTTCTGACAATCTGAATTTTAAAGCACACAAAGCCATTGGTATCTCATAATCCCACTCACTCTAGAAGAACTATTAACTGCAGCATTGTATACTGTTCTCTTACAAAAGTTGTGCCAAGTTCTCTCTTGATCTAGTTTGTATTTCTTCTGTACATTGCTGGCTCTGATAATTTGTTTTATACTGTTTCAAGTAGTCCTGAAAATCTACAGACATTTCACTTAATTTATTGAATAGTTCTCCCACTAGTGCCTGCTTTAGGCAACATAAAAGAAAAAGTAAATAAAGTTTTGGGAATACAAAGATAGAAAAGAAGCATGTCTAGAAAAAAACAGTTGCTTAGGACTGTGAGAAAGAAAGGGTCAAGGAAAAGACAAAAACAAACTCAAAGAGAGGTAAAGAATTTCTTATTAAAATTGGTGATAAGCAAATAACCTAATTTATTGTGCCTTGACTTAAGGACTGCTGACAATATTAACAAAAATAACTAGTAAAATTACCTTTTTTTTTTCAATTCCCTTCTGAATTTCTGTTCAATTCTTTTAAAAATTGAGCTGTCAGTCTTTGAAACCTTGTGTGCAAAAGTTACATGTGAGAACAAGCAGCAGGGTACTACAATCCCGCAAACCCCATTGTCTTGCCTTGCCTTGCCTAACCTCACCCCACCCCACCCTGCCCCTTCTCTTTCTTTTTCCTGACTTTGCCTTTTTTAAAAGAGGCCTGTCCTTAACATGTATCAAGTACCAGGTATAAAAAAATCAGAAAAATGAGGGGAGGAAAAAGAGTCAGAAAGAAGAGCCAAAGTCTTCCAACCCCAGGATATGCTTTTTATGAGAATTATACTTGAGTGAGGCTATGACCTCATTGACTACTTCATAGGCTTGGTTCCCTGATCCTAGGGGATCTTTTGGAGATGTTGATGTACTTTTCTGCAGAAATCCTTTTCTGTACTTTTCCTCCTGGGAAATGGTGCATACTTGTGTCTTTTTCCAGAATGGAGCTGAGGTGCCTCCCTGTACCTGGGAACTGAAGAAAACCGTACTTATCAATATACCAGTTAAGAAACAAAAACTGTATTTGTTATTAAATGATTGTTTTGGGTCTTTACTGAGCGCAGAGATGTAGATGTCTCAACAGTTTTGCTTGTTTTTATAGAAATAAAAGAGAAAATCTCTTTTCATATGAAAAATAAATTTAAATGACCTAAATTGTAACCTCCACCACTGCAGTCAGAAATGTTATGTAATGCATGAAAAACGAAAACCTTTATCCAGCAGAGATCAGTATTTTATATAAATATTATAGGTGTGGTTTTACTACTTTCCACTGCTTTAATAATACAACAGACCCCAAGTGTAACGGAGAGAGGTAAGTCAGCATGATGTCTGCTTTATATTGCTGAAATAGCTACCAAGAATAGTAATGAATGTGATCTCAGTGGATGCATTATAAAACATATTCTAATGAATTTTCCCTTTTGAATAGCCACTTGGCAGACGAACACATCTATGTAAAAGGGAAAGCTAGAGAAATGAACATGTAACAGTGTCCATTGTTAGGATATTGTTGCTAACATTATGTTCTTGCCTGTTTGATATGAAGCCTTCCAGAAAACTGTGTTTTAGTAGAATGCTTCACTTTCTGATGTTCCTTCCTTGAAACTTGGGAAATGGGAAAGAGAAGAAACACAGCCTTCAAAAGAGCAACAAATGGAGTGAGAACCTTTGTAATCTTCAAAATCCAGTGATTTTCATACCTCTGAGGATTAAGCGTTTTGTCAGTTTTCTGAGAGGGTTCTCTGGAGAGTTGCTCTAAGAGCTTCCACCCAGGATCTCTGAACTGTTATGCTTCAGTAATTCTCCTCTTTTATTTGTGACCATCTTTCTGGAAAAGAAATCTTCATTTTCAAATTGTCTTAGCTTTCTTAGTTTACAAAAAAAAATATTCCTTGTGAATCCTGTTACAGTTACGTATATGAGGGGTGGGGAAGGCTGCTATATTAGAAACAAATTAAAGAAAACTCTGAAGTGCTTCCAGTTAAACTCACCCAAAAATAACCTTTTCGGAAACCCACATGTTTAAGGATGGAAGTAAAATCAAGAACACTGGTCAATACTGATTTCACCTGAGAGCTTTCTTAGGCCTTCCTGAGATACTCTGAAGGAAATCCATCATCAAGACCATGATTACTGGGAAGGTTATAGTCATGTCTGCATTATTTAGGTTGGCATCATATGGGGTTTGGATTATCTATGCAGAGAGTCTTCACTTCGTATGCCTACATGAAAGAATATGGCTTCCAAAGCACTGCTGTGGAGTGTAGATTCCCCAGCTCAGGCCAGCTCCAGCTCAGAGCTTATTCACACCACAGATGATGCAACCACAGATGATGCAACCATCTATGTCCTGTCTAAACAAATTTATGTCCCTCTAAATAAAACTACAATCATGTGGGATTTTTGGGGGAAAGTTGAAATTTTTTATTCCAGATTAAAGAAATGTATGGCTAGACAGATTTTATGACAGTTTTGCCATTTGGTACTGACTTTGTTTGAAGTTATTATTGAGAGTAATGCTCAGTCAACATAATACATTGTTTTATAGACTGTTTCTTAGGATGTTTATATACTGACTTTCTTCAGCATCACATGTTTTGATACCGTGAAGAAGTTTTTTGTATTCAGATGATTTATTACTGGAGATAGAGATGTTTTTTTGATTCTGAAAATCTTAAAATGAGATTTTTTTTTCTTTCTTTGTTTTTAAAATGATCGATATCTCAGAAAGTATATGAGAGCATAGATAAAGGATATGGATGTTGGGGTTTTTTCTTAACTTCTTGCTAAGAGTAGGGAAGTAGGCCACAATCAAATGAGAATAGAGTTGTGTTTTTTTGGCGTTTTTTTTTTCCTGTGAATCCAGGACCACCATAGCAGTGTGAGAAAACAGGTATGATTCAGAGGTAGTACTTTGGAGGGAAAATAAATAGAAGACTAGATTAAAAAAATACAACAAATATAGCTTGGGTTTTTTTGCTAATACTTCACAGACATAATTGCAAAGCCATAAAATTCAAAGAAAGTAAGAGACAGAGACACTGGTTGACATTCTTCCCAGGAACACAGATATATATAACTGTATTTCAATAGTCCTTCTTTCCTGAGAACTGAGAGTATAAAAACAAAAAGCCTGTTCCCATCCCAGAACCCTTTTTGAAAATTTCAGCAATCTAGAAGTTTTCTGTTCTCATATGTTCTAGGTAGAGCTGTGTCAAGTATTATGTACACTTCAGCTAAAATATTTAAGACACAGTTAAAACTTACATGAGGTATTTTATTAAAAAGATCTTTGAATGCAATAATTCCATTAAGGATGCAGAAGCAAAATTCCTACAGACATATATGTCTAAACCATCTTGGTTTCCATACAACTTGTTTGTTCTGTTTTTTTTATTATTTGAACAAATAAATCTTCTATTGCTAAGTGACAGTTTTAACCTCTTTTAACACGACATTCTTTTCTCCTGACTGACATGTGGACTGTCTTTTATCTCTTTTTCCATATCCAGTAAATGTATGGGTACTGTAGATTGCTTCTTGACAAATACAGTGAGTGCAGTGAAAGCAAATGATGTGTTATCTTTTGAAAATGCATTTAGAAAAACCCTGAAGCTTTAAGAAAAACTGAAGGCAGCTGGTTTGACCTTAAACTTGACAGTATGTATTTTCCTGGAAGATTTACGCCTGCTGGTGAATTACGTGCCTGGAAAAGATATCAGTGTGGATACTTATAAAAATTAAGCTGTCTTTCTTTTCACAATTTTGAATATTTTTATAGGAAACGGTTTGTTAAATATGGAGAAACGGCAACACCCACTTAGCCATTGACTGCAAGTCTTGCCAAGTGGGTTGAGTCTTAAAACTAGGGGAACCCCTATACATATATACAGCTGATATATGGAAATCATGTGCCCACACTAAATCCTCTTGCAAAAACATGGAAAACTCAGAGAGATCATTTTTTCTTACTGAGGTTGGTCTGTTTCAAGAGTTCATGATTCATTATGAGGCTACACTTCCAGGGATCTATCTGAGAAGTAAGAGAAAGCTACAAGGTTATAAACTATTTATTACACCAGCAGTGCTAAGGCCCAAGTCTTGTTAGGTTTACCAAACCTTTCTAACAGTTTTCCTCCACATATTCTAAAAGACCAGCATAATAATTTTATGTCACTTCATTTCATTTTTCTTTTATAGTCTTATAATCCATTTTTCTGGTTTTTTTTTCTTGCTACTAAATCCTACTTCTCCTTCTAATAATAATAGTAATAGGATTTTTTTATTATTATTTTATTTTTTTACTGAAAAGCAAAAGATAGAAATGGGACAGTTTTTTAAAGCTTAGATTCACATGACTGTAACTACAGATGTAAAAAGGTGAGTGGAATACAAGATATTAAAGTGATACTGTTGTCTTTTAACTAGGCTAAGTTTAGGATTCTAGTGTTCTCCTATAGTAAATGAAGACATCATCAACATCCAAATCACAGCAAGGAGCTGAATGACTCAGACAGCTTTCTATTTAGAGGGGTAATCTCTTGAAAGATTTCCATATAGCTTTGGCAGCTATATAAAAAAAGGGATAAAACAAAAAAATGCAGAAAAAATACACTTCCAGAAATTTGTGGTCTGTACTTATGTTTGGAACATAGGCCCATTTCTATGACAAGGTGATGTCAAGAACTTGACTCATGAAAAAAAGGGTAATTTGCTTTTAGGACAATACAAGTGTTTCATTTCCTACTTTGGAAAAAAATAAAGGAGATAAGGTTATAGAATTGTGAGTGAGGTTTTTTTTTCTCCTGGGTTACATTGTAGAGACAATCCTTTTATTTCTTTATTTAATAAAACAACCAACCACCACAAACAACAACAAAAAACAAGCAATAACAAAAAAAATCAGAAAAGAAAAAAATTATCTCAGACCAGAAATGTTGTCTCTTTACTAGATTTCTGAACAGAAACACCATAAACATTCACAGGAGAAATACAGAAACTCAGAAACTCTTCAACGCCTTGCAAAAGAAAGAAATAGAAGAAAAGAAAAAGAAAACAGCAGAAACCAGCAGTCACACTGTATTTTCCAATACCCTTCTCCTTCAGATTCAGGACCAAATCCAAATCTGTTGAAACTGTCCAGTAAATGCCCTTTGCAGAGCTGAGTGGCACAAATCTCCATCCCTTTTCAGCAGGGTTACTTTTGCAGCTCAGACTGTATCTAGTAGGAGTGTGAAGCAGTTAAAATAAACCTCTAACAGGCAGAATGAATTTAAAGTATCTTCCTTCTCTTTTAATGACCTGTTGGCTTACTTATTTCTTTTCCAATCTGTATTCAGGTTTGGATTCAATGCCTGGACCGAGGAAAATTGCAGCAGCAGAAGTTTTCATTTATGTTTTCTTTCTTGTTCCTCCCTTTTATTTGTGAACATTCCTTGTCCCTTCCTCCCCCCGCTGCAGTTGTAAGTGTAGGGTTAATTGTTTCAAAGGGACAAATATATTACTTGACTTGATTAACCTTTTTTTTCCCCTAAGTCTTGCTTTATTTATGAATTTTCTAGTTGTTGCTTTTACTTTCTACTTCAGGAGCCTCAGGTTAGTTTTGCCTCAGACTCTGGCAGTTAATTATAATTATTTCATTATTTTCATTCAGCATCTTTCTGGTACAGAGAAAAATGCATTTACTTCTTACAGTTTTCTTCCACAGTTTTCTCTGCAGTCTGTTATGTGATGATGGCTTGGAACAAGAGGACCCAGTGGAGATTTGCCTTGCTGGCAGAGGTTTGACAGATCAGTATTTGGTAAGATGATCTTTTGCATAAAATCACAAGCTCTTCCAGCTGGCTTTTTTGACAGTGTCTATATGGAAGGAGAGGGTCTGAGAACAGGCATATGATTTCCAACCTTGCGTATACTACTACTGAGCACTTGGCCATACCTGCATCTCAATTTCCCTGCTCCTTTTTGTATCTGCCAATGATTATTTTAGTTCACTCCCATGCCTCTTCAGGCCACATGAGTAATAGAATGAGCTTTTGGAGCACTGGAGTAGGTCACTGAGGGAGGCTAAGGAGTTTGTAGTTTTCAAGAATGGGTTAGATACAATAAGTATGAAGTAGGAGCAGCTTGAAGAGGCAGATGGATCTCATTATCACCTATTATTCTTTTGTGATATGTCTGGCTATACAACAGCATGCTAAATGTACTGGAGACTGGCTTCTGCAAGGAGAAAAAGCTGTCAGTTCACAAAATGGTGATTTTGGTGAACCTTGATTAAATTTAACAAAAAAGCCTCTAAGCAGACCTGAGGAATTCCAGTTCCCTAAAGATAAAGGGATCTGTTAGGAAAAGCTGGAGTTCCACATTGTACAAACTAATGATTTGGACTAGATTAGGCCTTGGTTGAGATTTGACCTAGAAAAAAGCTTACAAAGATGGTGTCACTTCGTCACAATTGGCTTCTGTTTTCAAACATCTGTGTTGTCATAGGATCATCTGACATAACTGGCATATTACACCTTACAAACTGTGCAATAAAAAATTGGCTGAACAGGAATAATAACATTACCTTTGAAAACAGTAGATGTTATATACACATATTTTTAATAGAAAATACTTCAGAAATATTTTGTGGTGTTTTATTGAGAAGAAGAAAGTTATTTTCATCGTTCTTCTCCATCCTCCTGTAGAGTGATAGAAGTTATTACTACTCTGAGTAGATTCTGTGTAGCACCAATTTGTGGCTTATCAATGCACAAGGCTCATAAAATCATTTGCAGCTTTCAGACTCTAATATCTCAGAAGAGGTTTTGTTTTCAGTTTTGGTTTTTAAGAAACTGTACACCACTAAGCATAAAGTGATAGAATGAGAGAGGGGCTTATGCCCCCTAAAGGTCATAAAAAGTTTTTTGAAAAGAAATAAACATGTTTTTCTGTTCTTCTCAATACTGTCAATGTATCATATGTAGATTAAACATACAGTTGTTTAGGTTGCATAATGACGAACACAGGATAAAAGCATAGATATACATTGAGCAGACAAACCATGTAGTAAACCAGAAGTGTTTTATCTATCAGCATATTTGAAACCCCAACTGTGTGAATTTGTTATAGCAGAGGTGGTTATAGAATTAATGTAATTTTATATACATATAAAAATCATATGTATCTACATACACAAGCATATGTACATACCTGTCTAAAAATGTAACCTAAGTGCTTTCTTCCCAAATTGGATTCTACAGAACTTAAATAAAATAAATCACAGGTTCTCCTTAAGTTAAATTCTGCAATTTCATTTTCCCTCTAAGGATGCTGAATTTTCATCAGCACAACCCCTCCCAAGCCCAAACTGGCAACTCTGCAAAAGAATTTTCCCTAAAATATAATATTTTGGGGGTTGACTATTTATGAAGTGAGATCTTTAGCTGAGAAGTATAGTAATGCACCAGAACTGTTGGACACAGATTGTTGCCTGTGACAGCAGCTACTGTCACCCTGGTCAGCACATGGTTTTCAGATCTGGTGAAGCTGACCATCTGCAGTAATGGACAGGAAGTCCATTTTACAACTTTGGTAATTGTGAAGGTGATATATCCACCATAGATAAGAATGAGCTCCACAGGATTTTCCTTGCACTCCAACTTGTGGTGGACGGTAGTGACTATAATTTTCTTCCCAGAATCATTTGTATTACAAATTATTCAACGCAGAGTGTGATTTAGTGCTAGCTGGGTAGACCATGCCCTATGGCTACCTGAGGCAGTGCCCTTCTGTTAAAAGTAGTGGAAATGGCATTGTCTCAGAAATGTACCAGGCAACAATTCTTTTAAAATGCCTGATGAAGATTTACATGTATAAACTGTGCTCTATTACAGCATGGGTGTTAATAATACATAGAAATAGCTAATAGAAAATCCCTGGAGAAATAGTTCAAATAAGCATGTTGGACTCATGGCCATTTGATTCTTCATTAATGAACACCTGGAATACTCACTACACCACTTGTCAGGAAGTTCACTGTGTTCCCATCATGATTAAGTGGTGTGTAACACATTCTGCTTGTTCATTTTATGTGATGGAAAACACGGAAGAAACAGGCTTTTTGTTTTCATTTACAGTATTTTCATTAACAGTATTTTCAAGGGGAAAAAAGGAACCACAATGAAATATCTCCACTACAGTAGATATAAACCATCACTACGGCAACATATATGATTGTTTAAATGATATTTCCCTTATTTTTCTGTTTTTAAACCACAGAATCACAGAACATTAGGGGTTGGAAGGCACCTTGAAAGATCATGTAGTCCAAACCTCCTGCTAGAGCAGGATCACCTAGATCAGGTAACACTGGAATGCGTCCAGACGGGTTTTGAATGTTTCCGGAGAAGGAGACTCCACAACCTCTCCGGGCAGCCTGTTCCAGTGCTCTGGTACCCTCACGGTGAAAAAGTTCTTCCTTATGTTTACCCAAAACCTCCTATGCTCCAGCTTGTACCCATTACCCCTTGTCCTGTCACTGGATGTCACTGAGAAGA